>BQNB010111625.1:0-2500 GCA_026074375.1 Tanacetum coccineum | reverse complement strand
ATTAGGACACTTGTCAAAATTATGCTTGCTATCTCACACAATGTGAATAACGAGAAATATAAAGAGTCCTACGCATTATCTTTGTGATTTTGCCAGAACATCCGAGTGATACTTAAGTATTCACAATGAAGATGGGAATCCTGCTTGAGCCAACATCAAACAAGCTCATGGTAGGTGACATGTGCGATTCTTAAGAATCAAACTTGTGACAACTGAAAAGCAACAACGGTGTGATTCTATATGAATTAAACTTGTTCCAAGTTATGGATCGATGATTGATGAATTTTTGAAATGATTAACACTCTTGATGTGTCACAAAACCACTTTAGCAAGTGACACGTCGATTGACTTTTTAAATCGATTTTTCTATTCAATCGGTGAGATAGTAACTCACTAGTTCACTCTTATCGTGCTGTCTGCTTTGATACGTTTCGATAATGAGAACATGCTGAGTTTGATGAATCTAATGCAAATGTGTTAGAAAGATTCTATACTTCAGCTGGAAATCCTGTCAAGGAGATTCTTCTTAAATTGAATCTTCCTGATCATAGGTTGATCTTTACAGATTCAAAGGTTACTCCAACTAAACACGGGCGAATGACAAAGCCATATTCTCCCCCCTGCTTTATTGCTAACTGTTTTAATGCGGGATACTTAAAGATGGAGGTAAAGGTACCTGTTTCTAGCTGACTCACAAGATTCATAGCCACATGCTCATACCCGACCAACAAACATAAAGACATCATGAAAGCTCAAGTACATGTTTCAAAGACTTCCGCTACTCTAATACCGTACGTCTTTCTTGAAGTGACAAAGTATTAAAGTCAAAGAATTTTAAAGAAGTTTTCATCACTCCGATACCGAATGTCTTTCTCGAAGTGACGAAGTGTTATAGTTAAAGAACCTAAAGAAAGATGCAATATTAAAGCTTTTCAAGATAACATATCAAGAAAGGTATGAGCATGTCTGTCCAAAAGTCACAAGTTTACAAGATGGAAAAGTTTACAAGATGGTGAATCGAGATTATGCTTGGTTGATGATCTCAAAGTTTATATGATCACATTTTCACATTTAAGTCAAGTTAAAGGAACAAGCTCACGCCTAAAGTCAATGATCACTACATCAAATCACAAGTTAATGATTGAAGTTAAACGAGCTCAAGACTAAAGATAAAGCATAGTATGCTAGGTTTAAATTTTGTAAAATGGAGTGACCTCCCTAAGGGGGAGATTGTTAGGAACATGAAAGTGTCGGTCACTTCCATAGATAACAATCGTTAGCTCGTTAAGTAATTTTTGGAGACTTACATAGTTAGTTAGCTAAGGCCCATGGATAAACCCATGCAAGCCCAAGCCCATGTGCCATGTAGAAGTATTTATACACCTCTCCATGCCTTGGAGAGGTGGTTGGTTAGTTGTATGTTTCATTTTCACTTAATGCATTTCATGTTCTTTACTTTCTCTCACTAGAAAATACATCCTTCCTTCCACACTTTCTCTCTCTAGTTCTTGCTTGTTGTTAAAGATTACTTATATTCTTCATATTCTAACTACCTTCTCATGATAAATTATCTCAGTCTTATGGTTAGACAACCACTCCATGCCTATGATCACATCAAAACTCCCGCTTCCGAACGGTGTCAAATTTATATCAAACACGTGACCTTTTATTTCTAGCTTGCAATCCTTAATGACCTTATCAATTTCTACTAGTAGCCCGCATGCTATCTCAATCTCATAACTAAACCCTAAATCGTTGGGTTATATTCCTAATAGAGGTATGAAAGTAGTGGAGACAAAACTATAGTCGGCACCAGAGTCAAATAAGGTTGCGGCATAATGATTGTTCAAAGTGAACGTACCCATCATGATGTTCAGATCCTAGCGAGCCTCCTCTGCTCCTAACATAAACGCCCTTCCTCGTGCCTGGTTACTATTGTTCCCATGACCCTGACCCCCGTTAACAGCCACGACTTGGTTTTGATGGTTTCCACTGGCCTCTGAGCCTGATTCAACCTAGGACATGCTGCCTTGACATGAGCGGTACTACCACACTCGTAACAGGCCCTAGAAGTTTTTTATTTTAAGAAGATTGAGATATCTTCGTTTGAGCAAATTGATTCATATTTTTGATTTGATTCATAAGTAAACATCATTTAATAGTGAATCAAATCTATAAATCACAAATTTGATTCATAAATCAATGCTAAAATCGAGTTATGTGACAACCATGACTTGAGCAGGTTGGTCAAACCATAGTGTTGACCTAAATGTATCTGTTGCAATGTATAGTTATGTGTTTATACGTGTTTATATGTGTTTGTGTGGGATATGTGAGATTGGATAATCAATCCATTAAGCGTGATCGTCTAATTGGGATTGGATTTGTGTTGAATTTTGTGAAGTTCATTTCGTTCACTTTTGGTGACAAGGAAATGATTTCGGTGATTGAACCGGTTTCGCGTAAATTGTGTAAGTAATTATACATATACGTATTTTTG
>BQNB010111624.1:0-22313 GCA_026074375.1 Tanacetum coccineum | reverse complement strand
TTGGCATTTTGAGTCCGTTTTTGGTTATTTTAGCTCGTTTTTAAAGGTAAAAGGTATGTGTAATTAAGCACATACCATGAAACCCAAGGTAAAAGCCAATGTTATAGAAGAGCCAAGTGTACCAATTAGTGCTGTCAGTACTTCAACAAAGGTTAGTGCTGCTACAACAACAACTGCTACAATTCCAACTCCAAGGAAAAGAATTGTTATTACTGAGTTGGGTACATATACAACAACAACAACAACAATTTCTTCACAACCATCATAGGCAAAAGTTCAGGACAAAGGCAAAGGGAAAATGGTAGAAGAACCTGTGAAGTCTATGAAAAAGAAAGATCTAATCAGGCTTGATGAAGAAATTGCTTCAAAGTTACAAGCTGAGTTTGATGAAGAGGAGAGAATTGCAGGGGAAAAGGATGAAGCCAATGTTTCCTTGACTGAAGAATGGGATGATATTCAGGCTAAGATTGACGTTGATCATAAATTGGCTCAAAGACTGCAAGCAGAGGAGCAAGAAGGGTTGTCTGTTGAAGAAAAGGCAAAATTATTTCAACAACTCTTAGAGCAAAGAAGAAAGCACTTTGCTGCTAAAAGAGCAGAAGAGCAAAGAAACAAACCACCAACACAAGCTCAACAAAGAAAAATTATGTGTACTTACCTGAAGAATATGGAAGGAAAAAAGCCCAAAGACTTGAAGAACAAATCTTTTGATTCTATTCAAAAGATGTTTGACAGAGCTTTCAAGAGGGTGAATACATTTGTTGACTTCAGAACTAAGTTGGTGGAGGATAGTTTAAAGAGAGCAGGCACTAAGGTGGAACAAAAGGTCACTAAAAAGCAAAAGGTGGATGATGTTCAAGAAACAGCTGAAGTCAATGATGATCAAGAAGCAGCTAAGATTAAAGAGCTCATGGAAATTGTTCCTAATGAAGAGGAAATAGCAATTGATGCTATACCTTTAGCTACTAAGCCTCCAACTATTATTGACTGGAAGATTTACAAAGAAGGAAAGAAAAGCTATTATCAAATAGTGAGAGCTAATGAAAAGTCTCAGATGTATAGGGTCTTTTGTTAAATGCTTATAAGTTTTGTTAGGCAAGATTTGGAAGATCTGTACAAGCTGGTAAAAGCTAAATATGAGTCAACAAGACCAGTGGAATACTTGGATTTGGTATTATGGAATGATTTGAAAACTATGTTTGAACCACATGTAGAAGATACAGTATGGAGGAATCAACAAGCATACAAAGTGTTGGAATGGAAGTTATATGACTCCTATGGAGTACATTTCTTAAGGATGCAACATATGCAGATTTACATGTTGGTAGAGAAGAAGTATCCACTTGCACCACTTACACTTTCACATATGTTGGAAAAGAAGCTTTAAATTGATTATGAAAGTGAAATGGCTTATCAGCTGTGTAAATTGATCATAAAACAGCTTAAGAATCAATGAAATGTTTGGAAGCATCCTCCTAGTGATTAATGAAGCTTTAAATGAAGAAACTTAAGATTTTGAAGAAGCATATCAAGTTTAGGGGAGGATTGTTGGGATTAAAAGCCATCTTAATGCTGTTAGTATTACTGCTGCTCTTATTGATGTTAATGCTGCTCAATCAAAGTTAGTGCTGCTAAAAAATTTCAATGAAAATTATTCTAAGTGTTTAAGACTGCTGGTAAAGTTACAACTGCCAGTATAAAGTTACTACTGCTAGAGGAAGTTACTACTGCTAGTGGAAGTTAAGACTGCTCGGTGACTTAGAAGAAAAACTGCTAAGTAGTTACTACTGCTAATACAAAAGTTACTACTACTAGTACAAAAGTTACTATTGTTAGTACAAAGTTAATGCTGCTGAAGGAGTTAATGCTACTTGTAAAGAAGTTAGTACTGCTAAGTTAGTTAGTACTGCTTATGTGATTTGTATAAGATATTTTGGTAAAAGATATGTATAAGTTATTTGTTTAGATGATTATGATTACTTGGGAAAGTATTGTAAGCCATTTAGGACTCTTTGGTGTATAAAAGGAGGTCCTAGGGCATAGAGATGAATGTACCAAACCAATACGAGTCATTCATAGAATTTTCTTAGCTTCAAGGTCCTTGTAACCCTAATACTTTGAGAGTATTCGTATTATTATAATATTGGAGCTTTTATGTTTTGTTGAATTATGTGTTCATAGTTTTACTGTTTCATTAAGAATTCTTCTTAATATTAAAGATTAGATTTCGCATAATCTTTAATACACTCAAACACAGTTTCTACTATAGTTGTGTTAGATTTATCTAATATAACTAAACCTTATACAAGCTAAGGAATTCGATCTATTGAAGTGGGATCAACATGGTCTCATGACGCCGTTAGGAATATCCTGACGTCGTTACAGAGGTCGAGCTGACGGTGTCGCGTATAATCTGTGATGCCATCTCCACACTCTGTGAAAATTTACTTTCTGCTTTTGATGAAAAATTTCATGTACGCAATCTTCTAAGTTATTTCCTGTACCAAATACTGCATAAAACTTGAGATTTGACAATACAATCATATGACTCGAAACAAACACACAAGACACACAAGACACACAAAACACATAAGACACACCTAATATGCAAGAAATAAAAGATTGGGTTGCCTCTCAGTGAGCGCTTGTTTTTGTTCGATTCACGAGCCTGACTCTACGCTTATTTGGCGCGTAAAAGGTGGGTCTCCCCTACACTGGAGGTTAAGTGTGGGTGATAGTAGCGATGCACACTATTTTGATGAAAGTATGTCGCGTGGGGTGAAGGTGGTGTATGAATGGTCAAGGGTTTTACTACCTTTATGCTAAAGTTACCCGAATCCTTTGGTTTGATAGGTGGATTTGAAGTTAGAGAGAAATTATGACAAATAATCGGGGTTATGTCATCCTCATAGAGATTATGCTCCAATGATTCTTTATCCATTTCGGTTCCCATCATCTTTATCTCGACTTCATCTTCATCTTCGCACTCAAGCTTATTTTCCTCAAATGAATGAAGTATTAGCATTTTGAGGTTAGAATTTAGGTGTTGGTGAGGAGTTTTATAGATAATGGGTTTAATATTAGAAATCATCGAGACCCTATACACCATGATAGGCTTGAGTGTTTCAGGGGTTACGGTAGGGGTGTGATTAGAAAACCTAGTGATCTTTTCTATTTTTGTATAATGAACTCTTTGTGCCTCTATTTTAGCCTTCAGGGTTGCTATTAAACTATCCGCAAGACACATAAACGTGTCTTTTGTTTTTCTCATATCTTCCTCCAATTGTCTAACTTGATCCTCCTAATGATCAATTAAATTCAGTATTCGTGCCTCTAAGTCCTCCTGATAATGTGTTTTGGGAAACATGAATCCTACCTCATACTCCAATAGCACTTCATTCATCATTAAAAATTCTACTCGACACTCCATACTTTCTAACTCCTGTTCTAAAGTGGCATCTGTTGGGAATTAAATGTCTACACACTTAGTCCTGCTAAGCCAATACTTAATACTGCTTAAGATATAACTAACAGTACTAACCAGTTAGTACTGCCAGAAGAAAGTTAGTACTGCCAGTACTAAACTTAATACTGTTTGAGAACTTTATACTGCTGCATGAAGATTACAACTGCCAAAAGAAGATAAAGACGTGTGAAGTGATATGTATGGACTAATTCAATGTATATCCTATATAGTTAGAAGATATGTTGATATCTTATAGAAGTTTAGAAGATTTGTAGTTATCTTGTAAAGGATTCCTTGGTGTATAAAAGGAGATCTTAGGTTATGGTTTAAATACACATCAATTAGTCTTTCTTTGTATTCATAGCTTCAAGGTTGTAAACCCTAGTACTAGACAGAGTACTCGTATTATTCATCATAATAATATTGAAGCTTTTTGGTTATATTCATTGTTCATTCATTCTACTGTATTACAGTTTACTATTACATAGATATTCTTCTAAGTATTAAAGAGTAGATTCTGCATACTCTTTAGTATCAACAAAGTTTCTAGCATAGTTGTAGGATCCCGTATACCACTTTACTTCATATAACACACTAAGAATCGAACCAAGAAACTAGAAAAGAGATGATTTCTAGAGAGAGATAGAAGAGAGAGAATTAAGAGAGTGAATTGGAAAAGAAAATCAGAAAGATATATTAGAAAATGAAACTTGGTTTTCTTTTCTAAAGAAGAAAAAGTATTTATACCCTGACACATTACGTGACGTTCGAGATATTTGACTAGGACTCGGGCTCGGGTTTTGCTTGGGAATAAACCCGAAACATATACAATATTAGATTAACTATCGAGCCCGATTCCCGATACTTTCGTATTACAACGTTAACTAATTGATTGACCGAGACTTAAATACATAATGAACGAACTTCATGTTCGACTCAATATTTTGAGGCTAACAATCTCCCCCAAAGTGAGTTCATTGATGACACTCCTTCATGAGATCAGTGAGATTGCTTTTGTCGTTAAGCTCATGTGGTCTTGGTCTTTTTCTTTAACAAGATTTGTGTGGACAATCGATGCACCACAAAGAAGACACAAAAGACACTTCTGAAGAAGATGTATGAGAACTTCAATGCTCCAAGCACAGAGTCACTTGACTCTATCTTTAATGGCTTCAGAAAAATAGTAGGAAGTTTGGCCCATCTTGGTTGAAAAACATCTCTCAAGAATTTCTCAATTTAAAGTTTTTGAAAAGTCTACCTTCTGAATGGAACACCCATGTTGTGGTCTGGAGGAATAAACCAGATCTTGACTCAATGAGCTTTGATGATCTCTACAACAATTTTAAGATTGTTGAACAAGAGGTCAAAAGAACTGCAACATCAAGCACAAGCTTAGGCTTCTGGATTTGGCTTTGTTTCATCTTCCTAGCAATATCCAATGAAATTATACTGCTTAATGTTCAGTTAGTTACTTCTACTCTTCGTTAGTTACTGTTAGTACTCTTGATAGTAATGCCTAACTTGAGTGATGCCACTGTTTTGCTTTTGTCCAATCACCAAATTAGGTCTCAACTTGTTCATGAAAGACCTAGAGTAAATCCTATGAGATGGATCTTGAAGAAAGGATTTGAAGTGGCAATTAGCATACTAAGTATGAGAGCAAGAAGGTAATTTCCGTGAGAATTGGGAAGGAAGATCATATCAATGGAAGTGATACTGAAGGATTATGACAAGTCCAATGGTAGAATGTTTCAACTGTCAAAAAAGGAGGCATTTTGAATGGATTGCAGAATTGAAGTCCCTAGGAATCAGAGAAAGGAAGGCTTAGAAATCATGTAATGGGTAACAGAAACCAAGATAGACTCAAGAAGGACTGTGAATGTTGAAGAAACACACACTTTTCCAAAGATATGGTGGTTGATGGAGCTGTAGTTTTGTTTGGAAGCTTTTTGCAGAAGAGGAAGTGAATACAAACATGGGCACTTATGGCTTTCTAAAGAATCTGAGGTATACAATGGACAAAAACTGCTCGTATACATATCATTAAAAGACTTTGAAAAACTTCTTTTAAACTACAACTTGATAATTTTAAAGAGTAGAATTTAATAAAATCTGATAAAGAGGGTTCGCATCTGTAGAATAACAACTTGTTTTTTTACAAGAAAATGAAGTTATGTAGTGAGAAATTGGTGTTCTAAAAAGAGATGCCTCATTTAATAAACTCATAACATATTGCTCTTAAAAGTAGAGATAGGAAGCTAGAGAAAAAGGAGTGTAATAGATTAGAATTGGACAAATTTGAAAATGCTTCTAAATGCTTAGAGCAAATTATAGGAGTCCAAGTATCTATTAACAGTGGAAATGTATGGGTTAAATGTTGTCTCCACCTCTCCTTCATGCTTATTGCACACCAACTATTTGAATTTGTATAACTCTGGTTCTTGAGTAGTTTCAACAGCCGAGATTTAAAGGGCTATAGACCTCTCAATGGCCAGTAAGAGTGTCTGTATGTACGATACTCTAATGATGTCAAGTAAACTCCTGATACACCATTGGTTGAGGATGATAAGCGCTCAGAATTGTGTGGTCAGAATGATGTTGAAATAGAAGAAGTCGCAAAAGCGTTTATGTTTAAGTGTCCTATAGATAATATAACGATATAGACTATTGATTTGAGTTTAAAGAGACCAAAAGCGGACATTGAACACACTGTAGCTGTATCGAGTAACACCCAGAAGATTGTGACATCCCTCCATCCCATAGTGTCTCTGTGGCAAACCTAGAGATTATCATACACCTGTGACTCCTGTACTAGCAATATTCACATCAACAAACTAGGGGAAATCAAAAGGAGTGAGTTATCTCAGACGATATGTATAATGTATTTGTGTACCAAAAATCCCAAAACACTCATAAAAACCCCAACCCACCCTCCCCCCACATGATAAGATTACGCAAACCCCCCCCACACTACCCCCCCCCCGTAGTGCATCCCAACCCCCCCCCCCCCCCCCCCCCCACCCGTCGCTCCTCTTTGTCCCCCCGATCACCACGATATAATAAGAATGTTTCTCGCCTCCCCCTCTCCTGTGGCCCCCCCCCCGAGTTTTCTAATCCTGCTTTCCCCCATCTTTCCATTGTACCCCCCCCTCACAATCCCCATTCCCCCCCCCCCCCCCCCCCCCCCCCCACCAACGCCCCGAAAAGGATGGTATTATGAGTATAAATAATTATTCAACTAACCTGGGGGGGGTGAACTAAAACTAATACCAACAGGCACTATACAAGAAAATGGCCGGTATTTGTGCACGGGGAAAAAAAAACTGTGCCAAATACTCGAAATACCGTGCCAAATAGTATTTGGTACGGGTTTGGCACGCTTTTGGTACCGTCCTAAATATGAGGGTGCCAAATACAGTTGGGTCGGTTCAAAACTGTGCCAAATAGCATTTGGCACGTATTTGGTTTTTTTTGTTTTCGGGGACCGTTTTGCTTTTTTGTGCGTATGTTTGGTTTTTGGACCTCGTTTGATGAATTTAGCGTTCTAAATGCACCATTCTGTCACACATACATTTCCTGTGCCAAATATTTTATTTGGATTGGTCTCACGTTCCATCCTAAATGATTCATTTAGTACACTGTCACTCATGTGTAAGCGTATTTGGCTACCAAACTTATTATCGCAATTGCCAATATTATTTAATGAAGTTTTTCATGGTTTCGTGCCAAAAACATGTTTGACACGTTTTAATATTCTTGCCAAAGTTATCTTGCACTAATTTTCGCAATTATTCATATATTTATTTGCATGGTTCCCTTGCTCTTTTATACAAAACAGGTCATAAATTTTTGATAAGCCTAACATAATAAGAAATTCATCTTTCATTAATCATTAAAAAAATGTCAATACAGGAATTCGAACGCAATAAAACTAAACTATAACAACACATTCCGAAACCTAATCCTTCTAAATCGATTATATGTAGCTCCAATTTGGTTATTACTCTTCGGAAGATACGAGATAAATCTAGGTCAATGTTCTCGTATATACCTTAACTTTAATTAATTTTTTTGAGTAAGTTACCCAATAATTACAAGTAGTAATTTATAATATCATGTGGGTTTGGAGTACTCTCAATTGGGATAGGCGCATGCTCAACAACTATGATAAATAAAGTAACTGTAATATAAAAGGAATAAAACTAAACATATACCTATTAACATGCAAATTTAAAGTATGGAATAACGTGATGACAAAATAGATGTTTAGTAACAGTGCGTTTTTCTCTATTCGCTCTTTGTCACGATAAGTTTACTTAAAGCCGATCAATTAAAAAACCTGGTGATAATGTAAATAAAATTAAGTTAGGAGTCATGTATTGAGGCTTAAGTATTCATATAATGTGAAAAATAAAAAAAGTAAACTCAACAAGTATATAAAAATTAGTTAAAACATAATGCGTTATGAATATTAATACCTTAATGATAACCCAGTAGTCAACACACAATAGATAGATATCTTGCGGTTTACCTCGGTATAGCCATGATACATAAGGAACAAAAAGAAAAGTCCAAATGTTACACATCACGATAGACCATCAAATCTACAACAATTAACTTATTACAATTAATTGGATTACATGAAACATGATAATACAACTAAGGAGCTGCAAAACTTTTTTAAATTAAACTGTGATTAACACATGTATATATATGTGTTGAAAAAAATAAAAGAAATGGGACACATGTATCCAAGAAGATTAGTGAGAAGCCTTCCTAATTTTGAATCACGAGAGAGACAGGGACTAGATTTTGGGATGGTTTGTTAATTTTGTATTGTTTTGGGTTATATGAGATTCAAAGTGCTGGGAGATGTTCATTAGAATGTGATAGGATTTGGTTTGGAAAAAAATTTACGAGAAGTTATGGGGGAGGCAACACAAAATTGATGCAAATATAAAACGATATGAAATTTGAGGCGGTAGGTTTTGTATTTTTTGGAAAAATCTGAATATTTGAGCTCTTTTATAGTATACGTACAATATAAATAAAATATTCAAATTGCAATGTTTAAAAAAAGGAATTAATAAGCACAATAATTATAATAAAATAGCATGGTACTCGCGCAATATGTATTAAGCTTCCCCAATACTTTTATGTATTTGGCACTGTTTTTAATAACCGTTCCAAATATATATGCATTTGCCACCATTACTACATTTTGTTCCTAAACATTACGTATTTTGGCTCCACTTATTAAAATATGTTTCCAAGTACTGATATGTATTTGGAACGATTTTTCAAGCAGGCCGTTTCGAATACCTATACTTTTGGCACAGTTGTCCAAACGGTACCAAATTACCTGCATTTGGACTATTTTTTACTGTTCATATAAAATTCCTTCTAAAAACTACTTTTTCTTGTAGTGGGGACTCACCCTGAATGCTCAAAGGAAGATGGTCTTCCACCAAGGAGCAGTTTAATGAAAATGGCTTTAAAACCTTTTAATACTGCCGGACAGTTAATACCTGCTCATCCACAAATCTACAGTTTGTGTGCTACCATGTATCGTTTTTCAAAATCAGCTTACAAACAACTGTTTAAAAAGGCCCTATCAATAAAATACAGTATTACCATAACAAAAATTTTAGCCAAAAAAGTTAATATTGCCCAATTCACAGGCAGTCTAATATGCTAGGCCAAAAGCAGTTAATACCGTTAGGCCAAAAGCAGTTAATACTGCTAGGCCAAATTCTGCAGTTGTTAATACTGTTAGGGCTAATCAGGCAAAGTTGTTAGGCCCTCAAACAATGTTGGTTTTGAATGATGCCTACCAAACTTGATAGTGCCATCTATCACTTTGTAGAAATTAATTATATTAATGCAAGAGGCAGATCCAAGTCAGTAATGCTTGGCGTTCCTCAAAGGAAACTAAATTCCTTATTTTTTTAGTAGGGCAATACACCAACTGATGTTAAGGCTTATGTGGATGTGGATGCCTCTCTGGCACATGGACAGGAAATATTTCCTTTTCTCTTTAGCTTTCAGAGGTTGATGGAGGATATGTTACCTTTGGTGGAGGAGTCAGAGGAGGAAAAATCACTAGTAAAGGTACTCTCAAACTGGTTAGCTATTTGATTTTCAGGATGTGACTTTGTCAAGATTTACAATTTAACCTTTTTAGGTGTCTCCAGATGTGTGACAAAAGAACTTTGTTCTTTTTACTGACAACTGCATATTTTTTTCTATCGTCCTAATTGTATGTTACCTGATGAAAAGTCAGAATTTTACTTAAAATTACTAGAAAGAAACACTTGTACAGTGTTGATAGGTAAGAAACTAGTTCCTATAAAAGAGTCGCTTGTAGAGTGTGTTCGTTAGCTCGTGCGATGGCTTCTAATATCGCGCAGATATTTCTCATACAACCTGGATAGTAATCGTCTCATGCGATGAATTTATATGTGTGCATTTGCGCTCAAACTATCTTGTGTGTGTCAGTGGTTTTATATGATTTAAGAACTACGCCTGTGTGTCTCACAATTGACTTATAACATACTAACTCTCGGTGTGTCAGACGGCTATGTCTTGCTTGTGAGAAGTGATTGACCACATGCATCTCCAGTTCTAGTAGAATGCTGTGACAATATAACTAGGATTGAATAAAGAATAGGTAATATAGTGTGATACTTAGAAATTACATCAACACTTTACTTGACGGTCAAAGGTATATATCTAATTAGGAAATATCGCTTTAAAATATATACGCGACAGAAGATATCACGTCGTTAACTACGCCATAACCTACGGTGTATAGTCGATATTATTACGGATGGTCGTATCACAGTGGAAACTATTGTACTTCGATTACTCCAATCGATTCCGTTTGGACCATTGTTTGCGACCAGGCTCTCTGCGTACACACTCGCTTTGACCCGTGTATCTTCCTATGACTAAAAACATTGAAATAACAATTACGTGTCCAGCTAAGCTAAAACATAACCTCCATAAACCACTGCGGACAAATAAACGAAATGACAAATAAACCTCTTAATTAGCACGCTTAACTAGAATTCTGAATTAATAAAAGGTCTAATTCTTATGAGTAATAAATATAAGCGGATTGTGAATATTTGAAAGCTTAACGATAAAATTTGAAAGATATCACAAAAACGAATAGAACGGGAAATCAGAAACCGAGCCTAAAAGCTAAAATCCTCAAAAAATAAAACTAGTCGAGAGCTGCTAACTATTTTTCATCGTTCTACATGATAGTAAGAAAAATTTTCTAAAAAAAGATTTTATATATTTTTTTGATTAAGTTTTTCTATTTTTTTTTTATTTTTTAAAGAGTTTTTAATGAACATAACATGATTAAAAATACTAAACGAAAATATAAAAAATTCTGAAAAATGACATAAAATACCTTAAACAATTTAAATCCTAGGACAAAAATATGCCCGATGTCACAGTTTGTATTGAATAAGCTACGAAATAAGCTATGACAGCTTATAGGCTTTATAAGGCCTAATGTACTATAAAGGAATAAATTGTGTGCGGAGTCTATTAGAATGTATAGACCCAAGGAACAGCGGTAGGGTTGTGGGTTTTGTGGTTTGTGTATTTGTGTGAAAAAGGGTTGAGGTTAGTTGTTGGTCGGGGGTTCGTGTCGTGCTCACCCCCGACATCACTTCTCCTTTTTTTTGGTTTTTATGTGAAAAAAGCTTAAAGATCAAGTTGTTAAGCTCCTAAAGATAAGCAATTTATAAAGAAATATAAGCTTAAACTAAAAATAAGCACTCAAAAAGATAATGAAAAGCTGTTGTTTTTTTAGAAAGTGAGCTTAAAAAGGGATCCAAAGAGCTAGTTTCAACTTTTAAGCTTGCACCAACAAATCATTTTAAGCTCAAATGTGAAGCAAAAACTGTCCCTAGAAGCTTATGATTTGTATAGAAGCTAAAATCTAGACTAAGATACTTTGACTAAAAACAGAACTTCAAAGCTAGAAGCCTAAAATCTATGGTATCAAATTGCTAAATTCAGAATATTACTCTAAATGACCCAATGAAAATCAATACTAAGCTAGAATGCCACAATAAGCTAGACAGAGCTTGAGCTTGTTTGAAAAACTAGATAAGTTGCACATTAATTAAGCAATTAAATCTAATGCATGAATAATCTCACTTTCTATAAGCTAAAATTATAAATTTAGAAACTAAGAATTAGGTATACGTGTTTTTGGTTTTATGTAAGATTTTTTATGGAACTTTTAAGAGCTAATTTATCCTAAGAAATGGATGAAATGGTGAATAAAGTTTTAAACTATGTCTTATTCCTATATCATAAATCTAAAAGTTATTCAATTTGTAAAAAACTAAAACCTAGATTAAAACTAGCTTAAATCGCAAATGAAAAAGGTAGCAGATGTAACTGCTTTTGTTCCTGTCTAGGTGTATTTGGCAACATGAGCAAAACTCAAATGCAGAGAACGTAGATGGGCAACTCACTGCATAGTGGAATACAATCTTGAATTATGGTGATGGATACTCACAACATAAGCAAATGACCTAAACCTAGGATAGGCTTGGTTTAAAAATTTCAAAAAAGCTAAAATAAAAACTCCCCTGGTGCTGAGACAATCAAAGTAAGACCTTATTATCATAGTTAATCAGTAGCTATGTAAAAGTTAATCTGCAGAAACCTTTTTAAAATCTTACTAATTTATGAATAACAAGAGGACTATGAATATGAGATGACACAAAGGAGTCTTGACTTTTTGAGGTCAAAAGACTCTATTCCAAACAGTTCCTTTATGACTAGACTGAGATAATTCATTTGATTCTTTGAGATGAATGAAATCTAATGATTGAAAAACCTTAATAACCAGATGATTAACAGCTTTATAGCGCAATCACAATAAAGATATGTATTAATTAACAGATTGTGAAGCTAGAAAATTAAGATCACAAATTATGGCGCTATCTATTTTTTTTTGGTTTTTATGATATTATGACAATTTTAATAAACAATCTAGATTAAGCATATATAACTAAAGACAAATGAATTAATTAAGTCTAGTGTAAGCACATGACAGATTTACAATAAACATAAGTTAAGCAAGTATAATAAGCAAGAATAAGCAACTAGGAATAAGTCATTTTTAAGCTGAAATGTAAATCTAAGTAGGAACTTAAGACAAGTAAAGTAAATGAAAAACTTACAGTATCTGCCTTAGCATAATAACGTAAGGTCTTAATGGTTACAATGAGCTTTATGTCAACAGCTGCTGGCTTTATCAGAGATAAGCCAGTTTAAGTCAAGATTGATGCTCCTTCCATTGTATAGTGGGTCTGTCTATCTTCATAAAAGTTCCTAATAGTCCATTAGCTAAGGTTTTTAATTTGTTTTTTGTTAAAGTTAAAGTAGATTAAAGTTTAATTAAGGTTTAAACACTGAGCTTTAAGACTCGATAAGCTTGTAGAGAGTGGTGTAGATATAGCTATGAGACATTTGATCAAAATATTGAGATTTATATAAAAAGCTTATAATTAAACAAGTGATGAAACTAAACTTAGGATTTTATTAATGCTAAAAACCGATTACAGGATTTGAAAGATGTAATTACAAAGACTGAAAATTACATTTAAATGAAAAATAGGCTAAAAGCTAAATTAAGCTATTCTAAAGCTACCCTATGTTACTTGTGTTTGTGTTGATAGAGAGTGGTGCTCGTTGATTTATTAGCCACAGGGAAGCTTCTAGCGTCTCAAATTCAGTTACACTGTCCTCCTCTCAATCTTGTCCGTACATTCCTTTCACATCATTGGATCAACACTTAGGGCCGTTGGATCAATTATAAACTCTCACCGGATTGCCATAGAGCTTGGGCAATCCGTGATTGCAGACAGTCGTGTTCTTTTGTGAGGGTATCTGTGTGTAAAATCCCATTCTCTTTGTGTTACTTTCATGATCTACGCGTGGCACCTTTGGTTGGGTATCAACCAATGAGAGCAAATTTGGTGATGTAAACTTTGCCCATGTGTACTTTGCACTTGAATTGTCATTTATATCCTTTCAATTGGTAGTAAAGCCCTTAATTTGAATCGAGAGGTTAAGATGAAGGAGACAGTGAAATAGTAACCACAAAGTTTTCCCACTCCCTTTTTATTAAACTTATACGGGTGCGTTAAATGTGTGTTTGGGACACGGGCGTTGTTTTTTGTTTTGACTTGGGTTTTGGGCCGGTTATAATGGATTTGGGCCTGGGCTTGGGTTTTGGGTTGTTTATAAAAAGATGTGTTAAAGGGTTTTTTTGTTTTTTAGTTAAGGGTGCCGTTAACTTAATTTTAGGTATTTAAGGGACTTCTTTAGTAATTTGGGATAAGATGGGGATCTGATTTTGTAACTTGGGATTAGTCCTTTAGTGACCTGACTTTGTTGACCAAGTTGGACTAAAGTTCTTGACCAACTTGTTTGACTTTGATAGCTTCCTCCTGGCTTTTTGTATGCTCTTCCGTTCTTGTGTTCTTGTTTTGCCCGGTTTTTAACAGGTTTTCTTGTGGTTTTTGCTTTATCGTTAGTCCTGCACATGCAAAACATAAAAACGTGAAGCATATCTTTGCCATTTTTTATATGTTTTTGGTCTTTATTGGGTTCTATGTTTTGATATTTAAATGGATATGTGTTTTCCACACATTATCAAAATTCCTCATAGACCTAAGCGATTGCATTTCCTACACAATATTACAAGGCTTTATAACCAAATACTGCTATAAAAACTTCCCCAGTAACTAAGGTAGACCTTTGAAGAAAGTAGCAAAATATTTTCGTGGAGGAAAGTTACAGAAATCATAAGTATAAAACACCCCTCTTGATTTCCGCCATTTTCTATTAGTTCTGTTTTCAATTTTTTTTTTTATTAATATAGTTGAGATGATAATTTTGACTTATCGTTATCTTCTATTAAATTTGTTATGGATCATAGTAAACAAGATGCATTACGATCCGAGAATGCCCAAAAAAGGATATATTCAGCCCGTTCCCTCAAACGTTTTCACTAGTCCAAACCAAGCTTAAAATAAAATCACAGCTTAATAATATTGTAAGGTTGCTAACACTACTCATATTTGCAACTTGTGAAGTGTGTCTTTTTACTTAGCGTACATTTATTATATCTTAATGTGAATGTGCTATCTTGAATTTAACCAATGTTCAACTTTTGCAACATTACTATGCTTTACGGTTCAAATTAGATAATGAGTTTTTAAAGGCGAGATTCATCCCATGTAGCGACCTTTGTCTCGGCAAATCCCAACCTTACGTAAGTGTCTAGGCTTTGACACCCCAAGTGACTAGTATCGAGACTCACGGACCTTAGTTTCAACAACTCTAAGGTTTCCTCGAAATATTCATAGCTTATAAATTAGATTAGTCAAAGTGCCAATGCATATTTGTGTTTTTTAATCAAAAAAGAAGTCAATTTATTAATTCAAATTAATTATCTAGACATCTTTTGCAATTGTAACCCTCGACTTTTAGAAGGCTATGCAACATCGGTTGGTGAGCCATGGTCAAGATGCAACAAAACTTTTTTAGTCTCGGGATATCTTTTATTCTTTACTATGGGCTTTCTTTAGAAGACTACCTCATCGTGTTGTGAGACGGCAGGATGAGTAATTCTTTTATAACCGCCGCACAGCTCTTTGATTATATATTTATTTTTTTATCATTTTTTTATCTTATTTTTATATATTATATATATATAAAATAGAGACTTCTTTTGAAAATTCAAGTATAATTTTGAACTAAGACTAAAATTTTTGCTATATATTATCAATAAAAATTGTTGATTTATGTTTCGTTCTCTAAATACCAGCCGTATATAATCCGGTTTAAGAGCTATATGGAGAAAAAACACAAGGTTACATAATGAGCTCTTAAGATTGCTAAATCAATCCTTGTTTAGCATCCGACTCAATTTCACTTAACTTCTATCATTTTTCGTTCTTTCGCGGGTGGGGGTAAATTTGCGAACGCTTAGCCTAAAAGGTAAGGAACAAGCTAGAGCTCATCATGCTCGATAGGTTCAAAATATACTCTTTTTCTACCAGCAAGAAAAATCAAAATTGTAATAAAAACACTTTTTTATTTTGAAAATTTTAAAATTTCTTAATATTTTGAAAATTTTTGGTAGGAAAACGGGGTACGTGAGAAAACAACGGCAAAAAAAAAATAGGGCAAGTTCATATCAAAATATACTACCCATACTAAAAATCAACATATGTCCTCAATTGTTTTCCATAGCCTAAGTCATAAAAATCACCACATACTTGAACTCAGAAAGATTCCGTATGCAAATCTAAAATCATGAAGAAAGTTATCACAAAATATTTAGCCATTATTAAGTGTGCTTATTTAGTAAATGTTTGTCGATTATAATCTTTCGGATATCGGATTTCCCCAAGACTAATGGCACAGCAACGGCTTAGGAATGCTTCGAGTAGACGGGAACAAATGACATCTCGAATCACGAGGCGTATTTTTCATCAGAACAGATGGTGAATCCTGTAACAAATACAAGTACAACAACAAACACAAAGAACGGAAAAGGTGTACTCAAGCTCTTTCACAACAATTAGAAGCTTAGAAAGAAATAGATAGGAAAATTGGATAAGAGTGCATGGGGGTTGCCTCATCAGAAGCGCTTTGTTTTTGTTTCACAGGGAGTCACATAGCTTAACCGATCCTATGGAATTCGATATCGTCTTAGGGAGAGTATAATGGAAGTTAGTAAAAATATCAATATTCGGGCTTTCAGTATGTTTGGATTTTTAAACATTAGAAGAGAGCATATGTAAAGTTCCATCCCGATGAATCCACCGGCTTTAGAAGTGGAAACATGCGGTAGGGTCAAAAAATGGTTTTGGCGTCTCTTCATTTCTGAAGGAGGAAAGTAACGAGAGAAACCTCCGGGGTAGTGAGAAAATGGTGGAGAAAAGTCCTAACTGACAATGTGAAGGGAATCGTCAACTTCAAACATTGATTCTCTCCTCCCAACGGGTGTCAAAACATTTTTCCTCATTAGCTACATCAACAGATATCTGGTTTATCACTGGTGCTTGCGCTCAATATTGAAGGTTAAACGTTCACGAGTGGAATCATTGTTAAGCAAATTGTCAATAATGTCCTCTTCTGAGTCAAAATCTACTTTCAACTACCTGGTTGGTATCAGATTATCTGGTCCGGAAAATTATATCGAGCTACTTCCTCTATTAGGGTCACCTATTCTTTAATAAGAGTAGTAGATTAGGAAGAGAATCTCGATAGTTACTTATGAGAATTTTCTTTTATTTTGCCGTGTGACTAGGAGATGATTATGCAACGCAACGACATGCTATTGCTTGTAATCCTCGTGCATCTCTAACAATTCCTGGTGAAATCGTGATAATTTCACCGGTGTGATTCAATAGTGAGAAGCAGGATCATCTTGTGGGAGAAAAAGTATTATCAAAGGTGTCATTCTCTGGGTTTCATTCCTAAGTTGTTGTGGAGATGAATTATCATATAACAAATTCTTTAACAAGTACGGATGACTTTATTCTTCGTAGATATCTAAAATCGGCTTTTCTTCAATGCGTTGGTAATAATTGGATGCAGAAATGAGGTTGGATAAGTGCTTAATTACCATTATCTTTTACCTCTGGAAAGATTGCAGAGCTTTTAAATGACCAAAAACAGACAAAAACTGCCAAATATATGTTTGTTTTGCATTTGTATTGTGCAGGAAGTGGATATCATCAAAAAGACAGAAAACCAAGCCAAAATGACAAAACTGAGCGTGGAATGGAAAAGACTGTGCAAAAATGCCAAAGTCAGAGTCAATACTGAAGAATACTATTGAATGCAATCTTAACCCATCTGGTGGGCCGGGAAAGCCCAATAGTATATTTATGAAGACTGTGAAGACCAAATGGGCCCTCAATCATTTAAGAATAACAGTGGCCCTTGTGTGTGAATTTGACAAAGAATGTGAAGATGTTAGGAAGGCTAATACTAGCCCAGGTACAGCCAATCTCAGAATTGTACACACAAAAACCCACCTCATAACCTAGTGGGTTCGAAAATTAAGCTCTATATACATAAGCCTAACCCTCAGTGGGCCCCAATACAAGCTCACACCCCTTATTGGGACCGCCCAAACTCCAAACCCAGTGGGCCCAATACAAGCCAATAGCCGCCATACATGCCATTAGCCTCCAAAGAATACATCTTTTTTATATGAAACTCCACAGGACCAAGAAATGTAAATTGTTAAAAACTATTGTGTTATAATTAAATATGAAAAAAAAAAGATAAAGAGTATAGGGGCCAAATGCCAAGTTGTTAAAAGTACGTTTAAGGACAAATGGTGTTTATACAAGGCACAAGGAGGTTTTGCACAATTTGTATAAACTTCTTTTAGTTATAAGTAACGCAATATAGGGGTACCGTTATTGTGGCAATTCCCCTAAACCTTCTTTGTTTTCTTTTCATAAAACAGAGGGGCCATTTGTGCCACTTTCCTAAACATTTGTTATAACCTAAATTAAGGCTGTAAAAGAAAGTTGACATAGAGGAAAGTAGGGTTGAGGGGCCATTTGTTGCCTCTTCCCCATTGTTAGCGTTTAAAACTGTGCAAACCCACCCCCCGTATCACCGCCAAAATACCTTACAAGCCTTTCCCCACGGTTTTCATGCAATAACACTCTACCAGATAGTCTCCTTTCCAGCTCACCCCTCTCCCATTGCCACCGTTACCCTGCCCCGTTATAACTCTCTCCACTGGCACGCAAACACTCAACCCGAAAACCCTTTCATTGTGAGATGAGACAAGCTAAAACGAAAGGGCTAGGATTGCTCGCTTTTGGGATACTTCTTTCTACAATTCACAGGAATCACATACCAATGACTCAAAGCGGCGCCTTTGGACTCCTCATGTGTAAGAACTGAGAGACCAAGCCGAACTAACACACAATTTTTATTGGTTTTCTTAGCTTAATTTTTAAATTCCAAGTCTTCTTTTAATCATTTTAATGTAAACTCAGTCATTTTTAAAGCTTTTGTTGTAATACCAACATTTCAGTTTAAATAAAAGTTAAGAAGTGTTTTTGAGAAGACAGCTAGCCATGTGATGTCGATTTTCAAGTATTGATTTAAGCAGTTTTTAATCCTGTTTAATTGTTTTAAGAGTGGTGTTTAAAAGTGATGTGTAGTACCCTTATACACATTTTCTTACCCTTAATTTCCCAAAATTCAGTTAAAAAAAAATCATTTTATAAATTAAGGGGGTGTTTGGTTTAGACCTAAAATGGGTCATATGGGTGTGGTTGTTGGGTAAGCCTCAGTTCTCGCCACTTTTGGACTGTGTGTGTGTAGGTCTTGATTTAAGCCTTTTTAATCACCAGCTTTTAGTGTGTAAGAAGAATAAATTTGTTTTAGTTTCTGTATTGGTTTTATGATCAGTAGTTATTGAATAAGCTAAAATGAGCGTTTTAAAGGCTCAGAGCTGCTTAAGCAGCTTAATGCACTTTGTTCTTCTTTGTTGTTGTTGTGTTGTACTAGCCCTTTCGACAGCCCCTTGTTCTGTCTTTTGGATTTTTGGCAGCTGAGTCAAAGTGTGTGTGTATGCATGTGTGTTTTTGAGAATTGCCATTTTAAGCCCATTGTTCAGCAGCATTATCGAATAGCTTCTCGTTAAGCTCTCGCAAACTAGAAAAAATAAGCTCTTTTACCACCCCTCTTAAATAAGTTCACAAGAAGCTATTATTGATCTATTTGGGGTTGAAATTCAAGTTTGAGCTTATTTGAAGCTGTTTTATAAGCTGGATTTTTGTTAAGTTGTGCCCTGGTGCTGAGCACCAAAATTCAGGCCCTTTTCTAGCTTATTTCATAATTAAGCCCTAGGCTTTTATGGCTTTTTATTATAGCCCATAGGTTCCCCTTTAAGTCCACAAAACCTCATAGCTTATTTCCCCTTTTAGGTTAGCTTATTTAGGGTTTAAAGTAGCACTTTTTTCTGTTTTCATTCTAAAACTGTCTCATAAGCTCAAATCACTTCCAGCTTATTTTAGGGCTTATTCTAGAATACTTTAGCTTATTTAGGACTCCCCTATCCTTATTAACTGTCCCCCATAAGTTTCTAGCTTATTTGTTGGCTTAAACCCCAATAAGAAAGAAAAATAAGCTGAAAAGCTTATTTAGCTTTTGCAGCCCCAAAAGCTCACATTTCTGGCTTATTCTTTGAGATTCAGCTTAAGTGCTTATTACAAAAAATGTTCCCCATAAGCCCCTCTTTAACTTTGCTTTTATAAGTTTTGGCCAATAAGCACTTTGGACCCACCTTGCAATCGGGGTCCAACTCAGGGACCATTTGTGTAATTTCATCTTTTAAAGTTACCATTGTTAGTCCCTGTGGTTAGTTAGCCTGTTACCCCGTTTGTCCTTGTTGCTTTTCACTGTTAGTCCTTTAGTTTAACAGCCATTAGACTTTTAGTTAATTAAATAATTAATTTAGGTTTAAATCTAATTAGTTTAATTACTTTTATTTAAATCAGTAAAATTTGGGCATTTTTACATTTTTAGAATTGTTAATTTTTTCTTTATTTAATTGTAATTTTTTAGAATTTTTATAACTTTTATTTTTTGTCTTTTTCTAATTTCTTAGTTTTAATTAGTTTTTAATCTTTATAAATTCATAAAAAATCCAAAAATTAATAAAAAAATATTTTTCTTTTTTATAAAATTTTCTTTTGTCATTTAGTGTCCAGGAAAAATATAAAATTTATTATAGGCTTAATTTTTCTTAAATTTCAGTCTTAGACCCGTTTTACCGGGTGCATTTTACCGTTTCTTTTCGTTTTACATTCAAACGACCTCCGTTTTAGTTCTAGTTTTCTTTATTTTTCAAATTAAGTTAATTAGGATTTAATTTTGATTTTTAATTTAATTTAGCATTTATTTTCTTAATTTTTAGTATTTAGGGTTCCCGATACCTGATTCTGTTCCCCGTATTTTAGTATAGATTTAATTTTAGGACTTCCCTATATAACTATTTTGTTTCCAGTAGTTTTAAGATCCCATTTCTATATTGTTTCCCGTAGTGTATTAGGTTGTATTTAAATAACTTAGTTTTTAATCATATCAGTTTCTATATCTTCAATTTCTCATCAAACCAGGATAAATTTCAATTGCAGCCTCGTTGGGACATACGACCCGGGAATATCTCTTCCGGAATCTTTTTATAATTGATTTGATTCTTATGTATTTAACCCCTTTGTGTAGCTTTTGACCTTTTCCCTTGGTTAAGGGCATTCGGTTCGAAGTTGCATTTGAGCTGTTTTATATATACGTACTATTTGAGCGAATCAATTTTTGGCGCCGCTGCCGGGGAGGCATTTGCTACGATTTCTATCCGACTTTGATCTGAACTTATCTTATTATTAATATATCATATAAAACACAAATAAACCTTTACTAAGTAAAAGATATGCATTAATCCACTTGGGCCGTGCGTATGCACGGCAAAAAATGCTACCTAGTTTATAAAACAAGAAAAACCAAAAATATAAAAACATTGTCTTAATCAAGAAATAAAATTCATAAGTTGGTAAAAATACCAAAATATAATATTCTCAATTGAGGTATTATCATAATAAATTCCAGTGAACTTGTTGGTTCCCAAATCGAACAAAAGATTTAAAAACTTGCTATTTGTGTCTCTTACGACGTACGCCTCACCTCGATTTGATTAACAAACTAAAAAGTGGGTATAAGGAGGGTTGTTCCGAGGAACTACGACCCGAAAGGAGAAATAAGCTTCGCGCTATTCCTACTCCTCCGCTCGCCTGTGCGTTTTTCATTCTGAGAGCTACCGTGAAGTAAGATTGATTATTTGGCTTAAGTTGTCTATCTCTTGTCCGTTTAAAATAGACTGTGAATATATTTTAAATCCAAAAAACAAAAAAAAAAAAAATTAGTGTAACTTCTTTTATTTATTTATTTCCATTTTGTGCATGCGCACTCGATCTCAGTCTCGTGAGCCGCGACCTCCTCCACCAGAAGGACCGCCAGTTGTTATCGAACCTCTTCGTATAGAATACCCATTTCAGGAAGATCCTACTGTAGAGCCAATGGCAGACACTCGAAACTATGGCTCAATGCTCCAAAGCACCCCCCCACCGAGGGTACGAGGACGCAATCCTTATTCCTGAAATTGTGGCAAACAATTTCGAGCTGAAGCATGGGTTAATCAATCTTGTCCAGAACAAACAGTTCTTCGGTCATGACAAAGAAGACCCGCATGCTCATATCCGTTACTTCAACAAGATCACCTCCACAATGAGGGTTCCCAATGTTCCAATTACTACGATTAAGCTTATGCTTTTTCCATTCTCTATCGAGGGAGCAGCCCGAATATGGCTAGAAAAAGAACCCCCTCGATCCATTCAAACTTGGGACGATCTTGTATCCAAATTCATCAACCAGTTTTTCCCTCCCTCTAAAACGACGAATCTTCGCAATGCTCATATCGTTTTATGAGGCTTGGGATCGTTTCAATGATCTACTTAGGGCATGTCCACACCATGGATTCTCAGAATTGCATCAACTTGATACATTCTATAATGCTTTGAACATTAATGATCAAGATTCATTGAACTCCGCAGCAGGTGGAAACTTTTTGGACAAAATGCCTCGCGAATGTTTAAAAATCATCGAGAGCAAGTCCAAGGTTCGTGATTGCAATTTTACATACACGTAAAATAATATACTTATAGAGAAATTAAGGAAATCCCCAAGTATCCCTTGGACAATT
>BQNB010111623.1:0-22314 GCA_026074375.1 Tanacetum coccineum | reverse complement strand
CGACTAGAGGTCGTAAGAATCTTTATTGCACATGTCGCTCACAAGAACATGACAGTCTACCAAATGGATGTCAAGACTGCTTTCTTAAATAGTATACTACGTGAAGAGGTCTATGTCTTTTAACCAGACGAATTTGTAGATCAAGATAATCCCAACCATGTTTACAAGCTGAAGAAAGCTCTTTACGGGTTAAAGCGGGCTCTACGGGCTTGGTATGATTTGTTATCATCATTTCTACTCTCCTAAAAGTTCTCTAAAGTTGCTGTTGATCCTACATTATTCACTCAGAAAGAAGGCAAAGATATCTTACTGGTACAAATCTATGTAGATGATATAATATTTGTTCTATTCATCCCACACTTTGTGAAACATTTTCTAAAATAATGTTGTTGATCCCACTTTAATAGATCGATTTACTTAAGCTTGCACTAGTACAAAAAGTGGTATTGGTCACACCAAAAATGTGTGACTATATACATATAGTCACACACGCGAAAAGTTTCATGTGTGACAAAAGGTCGCGCGGCCGTAGGTCACCTACGGTCACGCATTCGAGTTAGTCACACATAAGAAAGCTTTAGTGTCCGTATCCACGTTTTTTGTGTGACTAAATAGGTATAATTTAGTGACTGTAAACAATGTACAACCAACAAAGCATGTTTTTTTGTATATTTAGTCACATACAATTAAACATAGAGTGGCCAAAAGTGTTAATATGTGTGACCATATGGTGTTTAAAGTGAAGAAATGTGTATTTTGTGTGACTATTGTTCATCCAATGGCCACATGAATTTTATGTTTGTGTGACCTTTTGTAATATTTAGCCACACAAAGCATGTTTGTTTTGGGTATTTAGTCACATACAACTAGGCATAAAGTGACCAAAAGTGTTAATAAGTGTGACCATATGGTGTTTAAATTGAAGAAATGTGTATTTTGTGTGACTATTGATCATCCAATGGCCACATGAATTTGAAGTTTGTGTGACCTTTTGTAATATTTAGCCACACAAAGCATGTTTTTTTTTGTATTTAGTCACATACAACTAAGCATAAAGTGACCAAAAGTGTTAATAAGTGTGGGGATAATGGTTCTTCCAATGGCCACATGATCTTTAGTTTATGTGGCCTTTTGCTATGATTTAGTCACACAAAAGCTTGTTTTTTTGTGGGGATTAGTCACATAAAGTAAACCAAAAAGTGGACCAAAAGCGTTATTATGTGTGACCATATGCTGTGTATACTCAAAGAATATATGTATTTTGTGTGGAAAATTTGTTCCCCCAATGGCCACATGAATTTTATAATATGGAAGTGCGGGGAATCAAACCCCGTGCCTCTCGCATGCAATGCGAGCGCTCTACCATGTGAGCTACACTCCCAAAATGTAATCAGTATACATGTGTTTTCAATAGAGAAACTTGCTAATCAAATAATAAGAGCTATAATGCTCTAATTATACTTGAAAACATTACAATAGTATCTGACGTGTCTGTGAAGTGTTATATGAAGTTCGGCTATTTTTTTTTTTTTTTTTTTTTATTTTTTTCTTTTTTTTTTTTTTGTGAATTGTTATTGAAGTTCGGCTATTGCTGTCATCTCATCCAAATATAAAAGATCTTACCCAACGAATACCAAGAGTCCAAAATATAGCTGCAACAGCAAAAACAAACATGAACCGGACGATTAAGCATCACAAAATACTAAACTTAAAATAATCTTTATGCGAAGTTATTGTCTAGTGGGATAAATTGCACCGGATATTATGTATAAGAAGATGAATGTCCTTAATCGTAATGGTAATCCAGGATTTGATGCAAGTATATTATGTGAAAGAAGTTTTCTAAATTGCGTACCTTGTCGACTTTCCTGGAAGAATGTCCATCAAAGAGAAATCATGATGAGGGGGGCCTGCAATAACGGACGATAAAGATATCAACCAAGAATTTCATACACAGATATACATGTGTTATATCACATATGGTATGATGAAAGGCCTATATATCACGAAAGGCAGCAGTACTAATGTTGTATTGGCCGCGAACAGTACTAATTTTCAAAGGCAGCACTAATTTTCAAGGAGCAGTACAAAGACAACACTAATTTTCAAGGATCAGTACTAATGTTGTATTGGCAGCGAGCAGTACTAATTTTCAAAGGCTGTGACTTGAAGGTTCTCATAAAAGAATGCATGTACTGTATCCATGTTTAATGCAAAGTGCAGAACCAAATAGTATTAACATTCTTGTATTCGAACAGTATTAACCACGAAGGCAGCACTAATTTCTTGGCAGCATAAACATATGAATTCTTTGAAGGCCAATATTATATTAATATCACGAATAGCAGTATTAATATAAACTTATACCTTCCAAGTATATACACGCAATACCATTCTTAGTAAAAGCATGCCTGAATCTGAAGACCGCCAATGCACGCCTGAATCTGAAGACCGCCAATGCACGCAGTATTAATATAAACTTATACATACCTGAATCTGAAGACCGCCAATGACCGCCAATGCCTGAATCTGGATCACCACGAACATCCTGTGACCACAAACTATTAAAAGACCTGTGAATTTTTATAAATATGCAATTCAGGAGTGTATTTGAGCTTTTTAATGGGTTTGAAAGAAAATCCATTTATTTCATCAAGAGTGTAATACGAGTAATAGTTGTGTTAACCTTTATAGATATAGAGGTGAATTATATGCTAATGCAAAAAAATCTTACTGTTGCACAGCTATGGGGAACTTGTAGCTCTCCTCATTCTTTCCTTCCATATCAGAATCCAAAATGAACCCGGTGTTTTGTTGAGGTACAATTAAGATGCACATTAACGTCACAATTCTCCATTAGTCTCTTTAGCATCCATCACAGTTTTTATAAGAAGCACATTAACCCCGTAATTCGCCATTAGTCTCTTAGCATCCATCAGTCAGCTGATGCCTTCACAATCAATCTACACAGACCAATACAATATCATAGTTAGAATAAGATATAGTGATATACTAGTACAATTTTTAAGTCAGGTCATACGGGTATTTTTTAACACAGGTTAGATTCACCTGTAAGAGGGCTATTTGGTACTTTACTACCACTTGTTGGACTCAAGCTTTCCTTTGGGGTTGGAGTGATACCATTCCTTTCACATGATGGTTTTAGAATGTGAAGTTTTCCACCAGCGGATGATGCTTTGCTGATATCTGGTTTGCTGATATCTGGTTTGACAGAGACGGGTCGATGAGAGAGCGAGTGGTTCAAATGTGAGAACTCTGATGCTGCAACTTCCTGACCTTTAGCTTTGTCTTATCAGATGAGTTTAAAGCCTAAAAAAATCAAAATTAAACAGTCAACCAATTATAATGCTAAGGAAGAACTTTACATAACATGTTAAAAATAAAAAGCCTCTCAAATCCTAAGACTTTATTAATTGAATCTCAATCAATTAGACTAACCAGATACACCATATTCTTTTACTATCACGCATTCACGCCCATGTACATACGTATTATAATACACTTCAGGGCGACTTTCTACCCATTTGATAACCCGTTTGACCAGTTAAGATAATACTGCAACCCCAATCAGAGTGAATGGTTATAAACTCCACCTCTGTATTTCTTAATTGAAACCATTTGATGTGTATTTACTTTATTCAACTTGAAGGCATTACTAGTTTGGTTATTTATCACTGACATACTTACCTTCTTTGCTTCTAATTTCCTCCGCTGCAAGAACTCTAATACTGATGGCACTTCTGAGCTACTTGCCAAAATTGCCTGCAATTATTGGAGATAAAATAAAAGCCACAGATTAAACACAACACAACAACCTGCCATCACAGAAAAACCAAAGCAATTTTTACTTTCTTTTTCTTTTATTTATATTTGAAGTGCTAAATAGGATTACAAATACATATTGGTACAACTAATAATCCAAACTGTTAAATAAAAATTCACATTGGACGAGTTTCAACTGATGGATAATAATATGAACAATATAACCTCATTCATAATTCTCATTAAAGAGAAAACAGAGCCAAATGGCCCAAAACATTCATAGATCACATTAGGCTTTCAGAATAATACCTGCAATAACTTATAAAATCACTTAAGCCATGACACACACGTTATTTATTGCTTTGCATCATCAGTTAACATAAAACTAATAAAAATCCACCACACCTATTGCTTTGTTGTATTAACGCTTTGACGATGTTATTTTCATTAGCATTGTATGACATATGCCTATTCTTTACATTACATAAAGTATTATTCATGGTGTTTGGCATCTTATCTTAGATCGTCACAACTCAAGCCTCAAAGAGACCAAATCAGAGCAACTTATGTAAGCAAATATTAGTAAAAAACATAAACTACACTATGTTGCAAAGTCACAAAACGGAAGCCGTGGTGATTTCAGTAAAGAATGTATGTACCGTTGGTCTCTATATAAGCATGTTCACGAAGCAATACCAACCGCCCCTATATAAGCTTTAAGCCGCTTAAAAACGCAATCCCAAACATCACCTATACATGTTTATTCAATAAGCAACATCATACATCCCTTTAAAAAGCCGCAAATGTGTAACTACATCCCAACACTAACCTAAATATGAGGGTTTAAAATAAAGACAACTTCAAACACAATTTATACTTTTTTTTGAGAAGGCAACAAATTTATAGAACCAAAACAAGAGTACAAATGATACAATACAAGGCATCCCCCCCACCACCCAACTAATCAATCTAAGTAAAAGTGAGAAGGACCAACAAAACAAACCCAACTAATCAACCTAAAGAAGCATAATGAAACAAAATGATAAAGAACAAAGACTACAACAAGCCAAGAATGGAACCAAAATTATCCAAAAAAGAAAAAGCCTTCCATGAACCTGGTAAGTAGCAGTCCCACATGACCAACCAAAATTATCAAACACAACTTATAATAATAATATGTATAAAAAGAGGGATTGTTTAGCTTATGCAATCACTCTGAATTTGACATAAACAATTTATCAAGCACTGCTTATTCCATTAAATAAAAAACTCATAAATTAATTATTAAGAAATGTAGAAACACAATCAACCATTATGTTAAAATCGTATCTCAAACAGTCACAAAGAGCAAAATGATAGGAAATAAATAAATATAAATTTAAAAGAAAAAAGATGTGAATTGGGAATAACCTGAATAAGAGAAATTAACTGAAGAAATGGTGTTGGTTAATTGAGAAATTACGGTAGTGAGGAGAACGGCTGTGATGAAGAAGCCGGTTAGGGTTAGGGGATGTTTGGTAAAGGAGATGTTGTGTGAAAGGTTGAAATGAAAGGTAAAGAAGCGGGTGTTGAATTTCTTTTGGTAAAGAAGCGGGTTTTGATTTTTTGGGGAAAGGGGAGCGGGAGCCTTAGAAAAAACAAAGCGGGAGATTGAAAATTCATAAACTTTTGGTGTTTAAGAATAAACTTTTGTATGTCTATGGTTTAGTGTGACCATATATGACATTTGGTCACACTGTTCAAGTGTGTGACATATATTTGTCACTTTTAAATGTATATCGTGACTAATGCTTCAAACTTACTTTTCAGTTGTCACACATTTCAAATTCATATGTGGCTAAATATTCAGCAAAAAATAGCAGTCACTTTTAAATAATGTGTGACAAACTTGACTATATGATTTAGCCACATACATAATTACTTCATGTGACCATATATGGATTTTGTCACACTGTTCAATTGTGTGACATATATTTGTCACATATGTATATATACAGTGTGACTAATGTTTCAAACTTATTTGTATCTGTCACACGGCCCAAGTTATAAGTGACTAAATAATCAACAAAAAATTACCAGTTACCTCTAGTCACATAAATATTTAAATGTGTGATAATGAAATTCCGAAATGGTCACACAAAATGAGTTCAAGTGTGGCTGTTTATTTTATCCTGGTATATTTAGTCACATAAATATCTGACTGTGTGGCCATTCAAAAAACAGCATGTGTGACGAAATCCAGTTTTTGTACCATTGTTGCTTAAGGTTTAGTTATATTAGATAAATCTAACACAACTATAGTAGAAACTATGTTTGAATGTATTAAAGATTATGCAGAATCTAATCTTTAATATTAAGAAGAATTATTAATGAAACAGTAATTCAATGAACATACAATTCAACAAATAAGCTCTAATATTATTAATGATAATAATACGAATACTCTCAAAGTATTAGGGTTACAAAGACCTTGAAGCTAAGAATTATACGACTAAGATTGATTTTTGGTTTTGGTTTTGGTACTTGTGTTTGTGCATCAAACTCTATGCCCTTTGACCTCCTTTTATACACCAAGGAGTCCTAGTCGGCTTACAATACTTTCCTAAGTATCTAAAATCTTTTCTATACACAACTAATACATATCATATAAATAGTACTAACTAGCAGCATTAACTTGATATTCACTAGCAGTAGTAACTTCAAGCATATTTTCACTAGCAGCATTAACTTCAGCTGAGCAGTCTTAACTTTATACTAGCAGTAGTAACTACTTAGTATATTTTTTTGAAGTTCATCAGAAGCACTAATATTCACTAGCAGTACTAACTGTGTACTAGCAGTAGTAAACACTTAGCATATTTTCTTTAAAGTCTCTTAGCAGTACTAACTCCAGCTGAGCAGTATTAACACAAACATGAGCAGCAGTAATTCAAACAACATCAAAAAGACTTTTAATCCTAACAATCCTCCCCTAAACTTGATATTCTTCTTCAAAATCATCAAGTTTTTTCATTTAAAGCTTCATCAACACCAGAAGGATGCTTCCAAACACTTCTTTACTTCTAAGCTAGTTTATGATGAATTTAAGAAGCTGATAAGCCATTTCACTTTGATAATCAATTAGAAGCTTCTTTTCTAACATCATTGAAAGTGTAAGTGGTGCAAGAGGATACTTCTTCTCTACCAACATATAAATTTGCATATGTTGCATCCTTAAAGAATGTACTCCACAAGAGTCATATAGCTTCCAATCCAACACTTAGTATTCTGGTTGATTCCTCCATACATTATCTTCAACATGTGGTTCAAACATTGTTTTCAAATCACCACATAACAACAAATCCAAGTCTTCCACTGGTCTTGTTGACTCATATTTAGCTTTTACCAACTTGTACAAATCTTCCAAATCTTGCCTGTTAAAACTTTTAAGCATTTGACTAAATATCATGTATGTTTGAGACTTTCCATTAGCTCTCATTATTTGATAATAGCTTTTTCTTCCTTCTTTATTAATCTTCCAGCCAATAATACTTGGAGACTTAATAGCTAAAGGTATAGCATCAATTATTACCTCTTCTTCATCTAGAATGATTTCCAAACACTGTTTAAGCTCTATTGTTTTTTTGTCATCTTCCACCTTTTGCTTTTTTGCATTCTCTTATATCAGCTATGTTCCTGCTCTCTTTTCTTTGCCTTCCACCAACCCTGTTCTAAAGTCTTCAAATGTATTTACCCTTTTGAATGCTCTGTCAAACATCTCTTGGATAGAATCAACCTGTTTCAACTTTAAATCTTTGAGCTTGTATCCTTCCATGTTATTTAGGTAAGCATACATTATCTTTCTCTGTTAAGCTTTTGTTGGTGGTTTGTTTCTTTTCTCTTCTGCTCTTTTAGCTGCAAAATGCTTTCTTCTTTTCTCTAAGAGTTGTTGAAATAATGTAGCTTTTTCTTCAATAGACAACTCTTCTTGTTTTTGTGCTTGCAATCTTTCAACCAATTGATGATCAACATCAGTCTTTGCCTATATATCATCCCATGTTTCAATCAAGGCAATATTGGCTTCTTTTTATTTTTTAGCTTTCTCTCTTGCAAGTCTTTCTTCTTCATCAAATTTAGCTTATAATTTTAAAGCAGCTTCTTCATCAAGCCTGATTAGATCTTTCTTCTCCATAGGCTTCATAGGTTCTATCAATATTCCTTTACCTTTGTCAAGTGATTGTTGTGAAGATAGTTGTGAAGATATTGTTGTTGTAGATTCACCCAGCTCTTGTATAACAACCCCTTTCTCCTTGGGTTTTGTACTTTTTATTTCCATAAGTGCTTGAGCCAAAGTAATTTCTTCAGTAGTTATTGTAACAGTTGTTGCAGCAGTACTAACTTGAGCAGCATCAACTACTTCTTCAACAACATTTTCATTTTGCCCTGCAACAAACACTCCTTTCATTAAAATTTACATCAAACATATCTTTTCAGGCATCATCTTTTGAACATTAACCAAGGTAATGTCTTCATCTACATCAATAGCCTTAATCCTCCTCCCCTGTTTGGATGCATCCTCACCTAAATATTCTTCATCACCAGAGGATTCTACCCTAGCTGTCAAACCAACTTTGTATAGTCTCCCCCCCCCCTCCCCCCCACCCCCCCCCCCCCCCCCCCCCACCCCCTTCAGCGGATGGTTTTTGGACTTCTTTTCTTTTCATGACTTCTTAACGCTCACTTTCAATCTCCTATCAATCCGTCATTCTGTTGACGTGGTCTTTGTCTTCTCCGTAACTCAGACTCTCGGTGTTTCGTAAAGTGGTACTATAGCTTCCTCGCACTCTTTCATTGAAGCGGAGTAAGGCTTTACTCATCACGTTTGAAGTGTGTTACTCCGCGTGCGAGCACGTGAATCTTTAGAATGTTTAGACGCTCATCTCAAACCTAGTGTCTTAGAGTAATAGTTCCCACCAGAGGCTTTCTATGGACTTAAGGACTCACACTCCACCTGAAGCTTGTGCAGTCTTAGGGAACTAGATTCGCTTATGGTTGTTTATCACTTCGGATCGGGTCCTGTAGTTATGTCTACCTCTTTCAGCGCTTTGATTCGCTAAGCTAGAACGCCAGTCGTGGGTATCACCTCACTAATCTACCTGTACACCAACTCCCTTCATGGGATCAAATCCTCATCTGCCCCATTTGCACCTAGGATCACTAGGCTGAGGTACTGAGTGGCCCACTTTCTTGGTGCAGGCTTCTACGCGCTTATTGTGAACTTTTCGAGGTTGAGTTGGATCGATTGATCTCTAATGGCTGGGTAGGTGATGGGGTTCAGTTGGAATGATGTGAACCTTCACCTAATTCCTGGGGGGTTTGTACCACACCTTTGTTGGAAATAAAAGTGCTTCTCTCTACCCTGTAAACCTTTTCCACCTACCCTTGTTCATAGCGTTCCTCCATCCCAAAAATCTTCTTAGTGTGAGATGGTGGCATTATAAAATTATCTTGTGAGTTGGAGCCCATCATGTTGTTGATTTTCGCGCATAGTGAAATACTTCGTTACAAACATTTGGATACTTCAATGCAGAAAAATGCCTGAAACGTTATCTTCAACGTTTCCACTCGTCATACTTCAAAAATGTACTTTTCGAAAAGTTAAATACTTCTAAAGTTTGTTGCCCTATTGCAGATAATAGCTAGATGGCATAGTGCTACAAAAACGCCATTCGATGCAGTAGTCTTGAACTTGCTGCTCACTTGTAGCATTAGTCATGAATTCAATTCACTTTCCATTGCGGGGGCTAAAATAATGGCACTCTCTATACGAATGTTAGCTTTTTGTGAAATTTTCACTCATACGCCAATCTGTGTAAGTTGTTTCAAAGATGGTAGAATTTGGTAGAAATCTCTACACCTCGCCTGCATTTTCAGTAGTTGAAGATCTCTTCTCTAACAGTTGCTTTAAGTAATGTTACCTTGTTCGTGCCATCTATAGCTATGTAACTGTACTTCCCCATTTATAGTTTTGGCCTTGATAGTAGACCAGAACTGTTCGATACAAGAAATGTATATTGTAGGACTGATCGTTAATGCATGCCTTATAGAGTGTGCATTCAAAAAATCCCTAATTTGTTCAAACCCATCACTTTTTGCGGGTTTAGACAAAAATACGACCATGTTATGAGTATCTGCAAACTTCAGGGTCGTCATTTGTGTTGGGTTTTGATAATGGATGATAGAATTGAGTTAGGGTTTGTAGTTAGAGAGTTATTTGAAAGATTGATAAAAAAATTCCGGATTAAATGATTGATTGAACGCCGTAATCGAAGTATTTATGGACAAATCCCTCATCAGCATTCACTTTTACCCAATAGTAGTAGTGTATGGCCTAGAAGCATTAACTTTGAAACTAGAGTAAGTAAGTTATGCCTAGCTGCATTAACTTTGAGTAACTCCAATTCCATTTCAAACAGTATGACGCTTTCCACTCGCACATCTATCTAACTCTCCTTTTCTTACGCTTGTTCTGCACAAAAATGTTAGACCTCCAAAAACGTAAGAATAAACACCAAGCCATAGCATTTCGTTTCACAATTATCACAGTTTTATCTCTTATACGCACCTAGCGTATTAAGTGATAACTAACAGTAGGTAACTCATTACAATACTGGCTCAGTTTAACTTCGCAGTACTAATCTATCTATTATCGCGCAGAAACTTGTAATGAACATGGTTAATCAGCGTATAGTTTTACATAACTCTACAATAAACATAATAAGAGTTTAAAAGCCTCATTAATAGACTTAATCATTCCAATAGACTAACAATCAAATATTGAAAATCCTACACGCTACTTACCAAAAGCGTTTGTAAGCAAATCTGAACATTCTTGCTCAGTATGGATGTTATGACCATTTGAATAAATTTCTTTCTCATTGCAATCCTCTAAATAAATAAGTGAAGCTGCACTTGATCTCTATGCATGCTTTAGTTGTGATGATAGCGAAAAAACAAGAATTTTTAATGTATACTATCATTAGTACTGTCGTATTGTCAATAAGATTTTCCCCCCCTTGTCTCTACATCAATTCTATTTGTACTCTATAATTAAAGTTAGTTTGATTCTCTCGAATCCTAAAGCACTTGTCCACAACAACTTGAAGCAGCCACATACTCAGCTTTTGTTATGGAATTTGCAACCACTGTCGGTTTCTTGCATTGCCATGATGTTAATCTACATCCAAGAAATTGATAACCTCCTGTTGTAAATTTCCTATCCAAGCTTGCTCCAACATAATCTCTATCAGTGTATGCTACCAAATCAAAAAGAGAATATTTTAGATACCAAAGGCCCAATTTTAGTTGACCTTTTAAGTACCTAAAAATCCTTTTCATGGCACTTAATGATGTGAATACTTTGGATTTGATTGGTATCTAGCATAGGCACACATGAACACATGATATCAGGTACTTGAAGTTGTAAGAATACATCACTGAATACCATGTCATTACACCTATACACATACTAGCAACATTCCACCTTCTTCTCTCCCATCTTCATCCTTGCTGACAGGAGGCTTTGAAGTTTCTATTGGTCGTGTTGCAGTCTGCGGCTACATCTGTAAACCTAATTCTTTCTCTTTCACAAAAAATTTCATCTATCTTATTTATCTCGCGACTATCGAATACTTATTCCATCCTTGTTTGCTTAGACGCAGCGTTAATCCCTAAGAAGAATGTATGTTCTCACATGAAACTTCATCTAAATTTCTCATTGCATCAATTCTCAAATGCTCAAAGGCATAACTCTTCTTTTGTATAAAACCAAAGATGATATCATCATCATAAACTTGGAACAACAAAATTTCTCTTTGTGCCTATTGATGAATATGACTTGTCCATTTTCCTCTTTGAAACCTTTGCTCAACACAGACGCGTCGCGTGTTTTTCTTGACAAGCGTTTCCTATACAGGCTCTAGGAGCCGCGGATTGTGAGTCCCATATAGTGTTTGCTTCAAACTTGGTATACTCTATCTAGCGTCTATCGTATGCGATCTTCAGATCCGGGAAGCGTGAATACCTCGTTCTAACACAGCGCGTTTGTGTTCTTCAATGTCTTCCCATATCAGCAAAGCATTGCTTACATCCATTTGATGAACCACAACTCATAGTTAAATGAAGCATAAGCTAAAAATAGCCTAATTGCTTCAAATTCTTGCTCAAGGGCATAATTCACGATCTCATAGTCAATCCTTTCTTCTTGTGTTGTACCCTTGAGCAAACTTAATCTTGCTTTATTTCTTTTCACAGTACTTGCCTGATAGCCCTTTTACATTTGGTAATATCCATAATTCCAATCTTTGTGTTAACTTGAATTGTAGAAGCTCTTCCTGCATAGCCTCTATCCAGCTTGGATCCTTCAATGCATGAATTACCTTTTTGGGTTCTTCCTGTGATAAAAAGCAAGCAAACAAGCAGTTTTGAAGGTCTTTATGGTTTGTTCTTTGTTGAATAGTACTAATAAACGCATGTTCCTCCAAATTCTTTGACATCCTTCTTGTTTATGTAGCTGATTGCAAATCTCTAATAACTTGATCAAGATGATGATCTTTATGAATTCTTGTAGTTGGATTAAGACTGACTTGGATTGTTGTATCCAAATTGTTCATGTCAGCCACTGCATCATCATCTTCATCATTTTTTGAGGAGTCAAATATGCTATAATCTTCCAAAGTAGGCATATTTAGATCAAGTGGAAGTTCAATGCTTATTTTTCCACCAACAGTATTAACTTCATTTGTGCTAGCAGCATTAACATTGTTAGTATTGTTAACATTATCTTCATTCTCTTGATCATTACATTCACTTTCTTTTCTTAGATCTTCATCAACCCTTATTTTCGCCTCGTCATCCATTGAAGGTTTGGTCCAAATTATGAGAACTTTGGATATTGGGTTATGGTGGATTGAGCAGTCCATTATGTAGCAAAATATAATCTTTGACAGGTTCTGTCTCTTTCTAACTTGGGGGGGGGGGGGGGGGGGGGGGGGGATCCTGCATTATCACTTGCTTTGTACTGTAAAGTATTAGACTGTGTACATGTAACAATTGCTCATAATTAATTGTTCTTGTTAGTGCATCAATACTCAAATAGCTTTAATTTGGTCTTACATTACCTACAACATTAGGTGTACTCTCACTAAACCTAATATGCAAGTTTTCATCCACTATTTTTGTTCTACTATTGAATACTCTACAGGCTTTACTATTTAAAGAGTATCCAACAAAGAAACCTTCATCAGCCTTATCATCAAATTTGCCTAAGTGATCTATGGTATTGAGAATGGTAAATGACACCTAATTGCGTCTCATAAAACTTAAAGTTCGTGGTTCTACCATAAAAAAGTTCATATGGGGTCTTGTTATGAGGCTTAACTACTAACACTCTATTTTGCACATAGCAAGCAATATTAACTGCTTCTGCCCAAAAAGTAGTTGGCAACTTAGAATCAGTTAGCATAGTCCTAGCAGCCTCAATTAGTGTCCTATTCCTCCTTTCAACAACTCCATTTTGTTGAGGAGTTCTAGCTACACTAAATTATCTTAAAATACCCTTTATTTCACAAAACTGATTCATTTCTTTGTTTTTTTGAAATTCAGTTCATTATACACATTTAATATCATCTTAACCCTTGGGATGTCTACTAGATTTTACTATCCCAGTTATATAATGGACTTAAGTAATACCACCAGTCTATCCTTAGTCGCTAGAAATAGAAAAACCAGCGCGATAACCTTCTAGCATAATCAACTCTGTGACACACTAGGCCTCATTTCATTTTTTTTTATAAGGCTCTTTATAAGTGTTGGGGACCAAATATGTCCATATGTAACAACTCTGTAAAGGAAGATATAATTGAGTGCTCTCGCTTGTTTTGAACTTACAAGAGGCTTTGTGCTGCTTTCCCTTTTGACAAACAACATAGGTTTGATCATTTTCAAAAAGTTTGGAAGGTAAACCTCTTACAAGATTTCCCTTAACCAAGTTATTCATGGTTTTAAAATTTAAGTGACCTAGCCTTCTATGCCAAAGTTTAGATTCATCAGATGTGGCTTTTGCAAAAAGGCAAGTTAAACCTCCTTTAGGAACTATGTTCTTTAAATCAACACTATACATATTGTTCTTTCTAGGAACTTTAAGTAAAACTTGACTTTCATCAATTATCTTAAAGTTTGGAGATAAAACAATACATTCAGTGTCATTAATGTTGGGAATTATATTGATTTGGTGATACAAAACAATGAAACAAAAGGAAAACAAAAGGATCAAAGTCGACATAATAGAATTTTACAAGATGTAGGAGTACATGAAGATTTTAGAAGATTTGGTCAAAGATATGAAGAAAAACTTCGTAAAAGCTCAGTATAAACTTCTTTACTAACATTTTCAATTTGTTTAGAAAGATTTTATGCAAGACATTTACATTCTTTCACTTTATGAAGATATAAGCATTGCAATTCAGTGTGAGCATCTAAATCAGATAAAGAATGCAAATAAGAACACATAACATCTTATGAAACACACTCTTGTAGAAGTAGATCATACATGTTTGAAAATTCTGCTTTATTATATTCAAGTTTGTCAATTTCTTTTTCAAGTGATTCAACGTACTTTAAATCAGCAGGTATTTCTTGCTAAAATTCATGAACAAATTGGAAACTTTCATTTTTTGTCTTTAGGGCAAGAGGCATCAAACATGTTTTGATTAGGATTTCCATATCATGAGCAGTTGGTGCATGAAAATGATCATGAGAATACTTTTCCCAAGCTTGATCAACAAGTTCTCTAAAATGATTTATGTTATTCGTCATTACATTGTAAGCTTGTCTGCTTTTATTTATTAATTTTGAAGTGGGTAAGAAACTGATGTTTTTAAAAATATTAGGTTTAGTTTTCACAAAAGATTTTCTCCACATTTTCTTTCTCACTTCATTTGCATGTGCTAACTGATCATGATATTCCTGTATTGCTGGTTTAAAAATTTCATAAAGACTATTTTGCTTTATGTAATCATAAGGTTTCACTAAGTCTTTATTCATTTTTGATCTACTCTCTTTCTCAAGAGTCAAGGTCTCTTCCCTATCAGGGGTAAATCTGTTTGCAAGATCAGATGGGTCATATGGTATCTCATACAAATATGGCTTTTCAGATTGAGCTTTCGTGAGGTACATTGGATTTGCAGAAGTTGGTCTACCATTGAATGTTAAGCCTTTGGGAGCTAACATATGAATGGTTTGAATTGATTGATTCCTTTTGATAAATAATTTCCTTCAAAAACTTTAATTGCTTTTCCATTGAAATCATTTTGTCAATGTCTTTTTCTTCCTTAAGTTTCAAATCCGTTATCACATTTATTTTCTCTTTGACAAGACCTTCGTAATGTGACTTTGTTAAAAGACTCTTTTTGACTAACTCATCTTGTTTCTCTTTGACAACTGAAATTTCATAGGCTTTAAGTTTCAAACCTTCTTTTATGTCAATTTCTTTTTGAGCTAATAGTCCTATAGTTTTATTTAACTTACGTTCAAGTTTGTCATAATCAACTGTAAGGTCATTTAAAGTCTTGTACGTCTCAAACTCAGCCTGTTTACTTTGAAGTGCAATTAGACAGCTATCCCGAATACTATTAGACTCTCCTAGAGTCATACTAGTCTCCGCAAGAATAGATTTGCACCCTTTCAATTCTTGAGTCATTGATGCGTTTGCTTTCTTTAATTGCTTTTGAATCTTTTTGTCTTCATCAATATCCACTTTTAAATTTGCAATTAAATTAGCAAGCACAACACGCTTATCATCATATTCTTTAACATTTTGGTCAGTCTGAATAACATTATCACATATATCCGGTGAATCAGGAATGACAATACTATCAACCTTTTCCACTACACATGTGTTACTAATGGATTCAAGTTGCTCAGAATGTTGTTTTTCATTGGCAAACACATTATATTCAGTATCGTATTGTACCTGTTCCAATGGCTCAGTATCAGTTCCTGAGTTTACAATAGGAACCTCTTAAATCTTTTCCATATAACTGTAATGTGCTTCCAATTCTTGTTCATGAATCTTATCATCCGTGTCCTCTAGCCAATCAGCTTGCTCTGCTTGTAATGGAATACCTTTCTCAGCTTGTTTGCATAGCAACATCTTTTCTTTGTAATACATGTAGTCTTTTACCCTTTTTGGTTTCCTGCATTCCTTAGCAAATGACCAAATTTGTTGGGAATTATATTGATTTGATGATACAAAACAATGATACAAAACAATGAAACAAGAAAAAAACAAAAGGAAAACAAAAGGATCAAAGTCATCAAGATTAGAATTCTATAAAGATGGAGGATTCTAAAAGATTTGGTCAAAGATATGAAGATAAAGATTAGGAAGATCTAGTTTCCTAATACAATTAGTTTTCCTTGTAAGTCTTATGGACTCTATTATATAAAGAGATCCATAGACATAGTTTTAGGTGTGTATTGTGTGTGCAAGTCATGTGTGGTGCACCAAATGTGTAGATGTGTACTTATAAGAGATGTAAACAGTCTAGTTGGTTTAAGCCTCAAGGTCGAACTTCTGACCCTGTTACTAGTTTAAAGAGTAACCAATCTAACTGATCATATAGAGTATTTTGGGGAGTGTATGACACCCGTAATATAATTATAACAACCTTCGTTAAATAACTTTAGTTCTTATTCATATTCCGCGTGCAAATTGATATCTTTGTTATTTATTCAATCCTAGATTTTAGATCTACAGTCAAACTAGAGCTAAACGATCTTAAATACCTATCAAGTGGTATCAAATGCAGGGGGCTTTTGATCTAGGATCTCTACAGGTTTTTTATTGTCGAACAAAGAAAGAAAAGAGATCGAGTTTCTGTATCTCTTTCGTGAAACAGGTTGACTTTGGAAAAGTCTAGGGTTTTCAGCAAACATAAATTTGGTAAACAGGAAAACAAATGTGCGTGGTATTCTGTTACAAAGTTTCAAGGTTGGTGATTGTCCCCCCCCCCCCCCCCCCCCCCTCCCCCCCCCCCCTATTTCTCATCAAATCATCTTATACATATTGATGGTAAACGATTGATATTCATTCATAATCATGATCGCTTGTTGTATTAGATAGAGCTGTTTGAATGCGGCTCCACAAAACACTTATAATATTATTTAGGGTTCTGTATTCTATTACACTCCTATCGTTGAAACTTCACTAAGGTTATTGGCGATTAAAACAGGTTGAGCATAATATTAAAATAAACGTTACTGAATAAGTGCTATGAAGAATGATGAGCATATAAAGGCTGCTAGTAACTTGTTGGTTTAGAAGGATGGGTTTTATATGCTGCTACTGTTAATTCTGATGTACTGATTATAATTGTTTTGACGCGATCGTTGGCTGATCTGTTTCATGTTATGGACATACACGCATTCTGTCACTGTCTTTTATGCGTTGCAAAACCTTAAATAGTTTCTAAAGTTACATATATGGTACTGGAGAGACGATGGCTATGAATGTGGTATTGTTACTACCTTAACGAATAACTAAAGCAACACATTAATAAAAAGGTTTAAGAAAAAGAAGCCAGCAGGTAATTGAACTCAAAGGTAGCATAGGGGTGTTTCAATGCTTATTAGTGCTGGTATGTCCAATAAAAATGTTAGTAACTGTCAGTTATGTGTTAATCTATTGATTAGTTGACATTAGATCTGCCGCTCATGCAGTCTTAGTACTGCTAGTTCTTATCATGGAGATAAGTGATGCCAAACTTGAATCGTTAAATGCTGCTCGAAGTAAAAAGAGTCTTGTGCAGCCAATACATGCCAAGTTTTATACGTTAAGCTGTTGATTTGGCGTTCGAGCGTGAGTTGTGAGCAACAGTAGTAAGCCCAAGTATATACGGTTAATGCTGCTAATGATATTTAAGACTGCCAGGTTACGTTAATAAAAATACCAGGTACTATATTATATAATGCTAGTTGGGTATTAATTAGTTTACTACTAGTTCTTGTTGATACTACTTCAAGCGTTCTAAGCAGTTACTACTGGCTAAGAATTTGTTACTAGTGCGAAACATACTAGCTCAGATCTTTATATTAAATTGCATGCTAGCATTTATCCGATATCGTATAACACACAGGATTGGATCTCAAATGAATTAAAAGATCTCGGACAAAACCTGTTTGGATTTCTAATATCATTCTTAAATGTTCAAGGGCTATTTTTGGGATGTAAAAGAATAATTTATTACGGAGACAATTGTTTATCCCTTATTTAAAAGATGAAATGGAATTTTCACAAGTGCGTATTCTTATCGTATCTTAAATCGAGTTGGTTGGATTATGATATTGAAGAGTAACTTGTTCATACGCTTAATGGAACATTAACGAATGACTAGCAAACATATAGCAATGTGTGATTCTATAAACTTATGTGCTCAATGCTCACAAAAATTTGCTATGCACTTAAGGAGTTACGTTGTAGTGCTCAGTGTCTTATTTAGATGAGGATTTTGTCAAGAGATTGAGGTCTACTTATACTTCAAGGAATTACGTATGAGTTTGGAGTCACGTGGATAGTACAAGATATAAGATACAAGTTTGGGTTATTTTACTGGGTAAAAGCCATAGAATACCAACCTACAAATCTGAATTTACCACAATGAGAATCAATTACATTTTATCTTACCGCTACTGACCATGTAACTTTCAATTAATTTTTACTTGAACAAAACGTTTGTAACCGTTAAGTTATTATGTATGTGACAACTTAGTCAATTTAGCTAACATCTCGTTTGAGGAAGTTTCAAAAATCGTCCGCCTGTAGGTATTTAAGTATCTTTTTCTTTTTTCGAAAAAAAAATTTACGCAATTTTCATATTATAAATTTTGAAATTTTTTCTTTTTTCGAAAATTTTTTGAAAAAAATTTCGAAACACTTTTTGCAAATATTTTTCGAAAAATATATATTTTTTTTTTCGAACAATTTTTTTTTTGAAAAAATTTTGAGAAATTTTTTTTTTTCCGAGAAAATTTTTGCACAAATTTTTTCGAAAATATATATTTTCATTTTCGAGCACATTTTATCTTCGCACAAAAAATTTGAAAAATTTTTTTTTTTTTCGAAAAACAAAATTTGGAATTTTATCAAAAAATTTTGAAATTTTTTTTTTCCGAAAATTTTTTAAAATACATTCGAAAATATATTTTTGCAAAATATTTTTAAAAAAAAAGTTCAAAATTTTTTTCAAACTTCTTTCTTATCGTAAATATTTTCATGTGATTAAATTTTTTTTCGCATTTTTATAAAAAATTTTCTCGTTATTTTTTATAAAAAATGTGTATAAATTTTCGAAAAACAAAATATATTTACGAAAAAAATTCGAAATTTTACACATTTTTATAAAAAAATTATCGAGAAAATTTTATATACAATAAAAAATTCGAAAAAAAATTCTTATACACATAACAAAATTTTATGAAAAAAAGAATTTTGAAAAAAATTTGGAAATTATTTTTTTCAAAAAAAATGTTCGAAAAAGAATATATTTTTTCCGAAAAATAAATTTGCTAAAAATTTTCGAAAAAAAAAATTTTCAAAATTTTTATAAAAATTTTCGAAAATTTTTTTTTTCGAAAAAAAAAAGAAAAATAATAAAAACCCAGGGACGATTTTATGAAACTTCCTCAAACATCGTTAGCTAAATTGAACTAACGTTGTCACATAAATAAACTAACGGATCAAACGTTTTGTTCAAGTTGAAAAAATAATTTCGAAAGTACTCATTGGTCCATATCGGTAATAAAAAAGTAAATGGTTCTTTGTGGTAAATTTCAGAAAGTAGGTTGGTATTCTATGGCTTTTAGCCTATTTTACTTCAGCATTAAGTTTGTAATACTGAGTTCTCTTCATCAATAATCGTTACAAAAAGCCAACAGAATTAGAGATTCAAGAGACTGTTCACATATACGGTTCAAGGAAGCTAGGATAAAGGTGTTAAACCTCTACTGCACACACTTGAGGAGAATTTTTATTCTTACTACAGCTAAGTCAATGATTACTACTGCTAGTTTAAGTTTCTATTGCTTGAATTCATTATTCTTATTACGCGTCATGGAGGGTAATTTAAGTCATTGGAAGGATGGATTGGTAGTGTGATATATGATCTGTAGTTGTAAAGATCAAATTTGCTTATCTTCACAAGTCTCTTATTGGATTATGACAAAAAGGGGAAGATGCTATAGAGATATGATTTGCAGCTTATTTATGTGTGGTGGCATGGAGATCTCAAGTTAAGGGGAAGACTGTTTCATTCATGGAAGATCAAGATGTTTTGTCATCATCAAATAGGGGAAGATGGTTGGGAATTATATTGATTTGATGATACAAAACAATGAAACAAGAATAAAACAAAAGGAAAACAAAAGTGATCAAAATTCAAGATTGAGAATCTTCAAAGATAAGATTCTAAAAGAGATTCGGGTCAAGATATGAAGATAAAGATTAGGAAGATTTAGTTTCCTAATACAATTATTTAGTTTCCTTTGTAAGTCTTGATGTACTCCTTATATAAGGAGATCCCTAGACATAGTTTTTTTGTGCAAGTCGTATGTGTGTGCACCAAAACGTATGTATGTATCTTATAAGAGATGTAGACGTCTAGTTGGTTTAGCCTCAAGGTCGAATTGACACTGTTACTAGTTAGAGTAACCGATCTATACTGATCATATAGTATTTGGGGCTGTGCATGAACGTATGAATATAAAACCTTGTTAAATAACATTGTTCTTATTTATATTTCGCTGTGCAAATTGTTATCTTTGTTATTTATTAATCATAGATTAGTTCTAAACAAACTAGAGCTTAAACAATCTTAATTCCTATCAAGTGGTATCAGATGCAGGTGGCTTTTGATCTAGGATTCTACAAGGTTTTATTGTCGAACAAAAGAAAGAAAAGTAGATCGAGTTTCTGTTCTTTTTCGGTGAACAGGTGAATTTGGTAAATCTAGGGTTTCAGCAAACCTAAATTTGGTAAAACAGGAAAACAAATGTGTGGTATTCTGTTACAAAGTTCAAGGTTTGTTGATTGTCTAGTCATCATAATCATCTTATCATATTGTGGTAATCGTTTGTATTCATTCATAATAATGATCTGTGTATTGATATGAGCTGTTTGAATGGCTACAAAACACTTATATATATTTAGGGTTCTTGTTTCTATTCACTCCTAATCGTTGAAACTTATAGGTTATTGCGATTACGGTTGAGAGTATATGAATAAACGGTTACTGAATAAGTGCTATGAAGAATGATGAGCATATAAAGGCTGCTAGTAACTTGTTGGTTTAGAAGGATGGGTTTTATATGCTGCTACTGTTAATTCTGATGTACTGATTATAATTGTTTTGACGCGATCGTTGGTTGATCTGTTTCATGTTTGGACGCTTGTCATGGTCTTTTATGCGGTTGCAAAACCTTAATTTTTAAAGGTTACATATATGGTTGAGAGACGATGCTGAATGTGGTATTGTTACTAGTAACGGATTAACTGGAAGCAGACATATCAATAAAAGGTTAAGAAAGAAGCAGCATGTATTGAAGCTTCAAAGGTAGCATGGGTGTTTCAATGTTATTAGTGCTGCTGTCCATAAAGGTTAGTACTGTCAGTTATGTGTTAATATTGTTAGTTGTCATTAGTGCTGCCAATGGCAGTTACTACTGCTAGTCTTATCATTGGAGATTAGTGATGCCAACTTGTTCGTTAATGCTGCTCGTAGTAAAAGTTTGTGCTGCCAATACATGCCAAGTTTATACGTTAATGCTGTTTGATTTGGTGTTCGTGATTGTGAGCAACAGTAGTAAGCCCAAGTATATACGGTTAATGCTGCTAATGATATTTAAGACTGCCAGGTTACGTTAATAATACCAGTATATATTAGTAATGCTAGTTGGGTTTAAGTTAGTTACTACTGTTCGTGTTGATTACTACTTCTAGCGTTAAGCAGTTACTACTGCTAGGTTTGTTACTAGTGGATACTACTGCTCAGACTTTAAATAATTAATGCTGCTAGCTTTATCCGATATCGTATAACACACAGGATTGGATCTCGGATGAATTAAAAGATCTCGGACAAAACCTGTTTGGATTTCTAATATCATTCTTAAATGTTCAAGGGCTATTTTTGGGATGTAAAAGAATAATTTATTACGGAGACAATTGTTTATCCCTTATTTGAAGATGAAATGGAATTTTCACAAGTGCGTATTCTTATCGTATCTTAAAGTCGAGTTTGGTTGGATTATGACTTTGAAGATAACTTGTTCATGCTTAATGGATATTAACGAAGACTAGCAAAATATAGCAATGTGTGATCTATAAACTTATGGTGCTCAATGCTCACATTTGCTATCACTTTAAGGAGTTACGTTGTAGTGCTCAGTGTCTTATTTAGATGAGGATTTTGTCAAGAGATTGAGGTCTACTTATACTTCAAG
>BQNB010111622.1:1014-22315 GCA_026074375.1 Tanacetum coccineum | reverse complement strand
CTTATTCTCCTTTTCAAAGTATTTTCAAGAGTTTATCAGTTTTTAGTTTTTAGCTTGTTTGCCATTCTAGCTTATTCTAGTTGCTTATTCTTATGCCTGAATGCTTATTAGGGGTAGTTAAATATCTGTTTTAGCTTATTTACTCATTTCTTGCTTCATTGGACTAGCAGTACTAACCCCAAGTTAGTACTGGTAGTTAAAACTGTTAGTACTATTATTAGTACTGCTGAGTTTTTCTTGCTTAATTTAGCTTATTTGCTTTTTGGATTTGCTTATTTAGAGTTAGTTTAGCTTAGTTAATTTATCTTAAGCTTATTTGAGCTTATTTGTATCTTTGTGTAAAAGTTTTAAGTGTTTTTACCATTTCTAGCTTTTATTCTTGTTCCAGCTTATTTTCTTTGCTTATTTTTTTTATGTGCATTTGCCAATTAGGTTTAGTGCTCAATCATAATCTTATCCTTGTCATATTCAAACACCAATCATCAATCGTCTTTCGATTTTCCATCTCTAGCCTCGTTGGGACATAACGACCCGGGAACACTCTATACTGCTTCCGGTTTTCTTGGTCTCGCGAGATTTCGTCCCTTGTTGTGTATTTATACATGTTTGTATTTGTTCACATATTTAAGGGGTGAGTTCGCGCTGGTCAGACTCTCTGAGTGCAAAGCCTTAGAGAGAAACATCAGACGTATTCAAGTCAAAGACATCATCAAGGAAGTCAAAGATTACTTAAAGACATACTCGTCAACTGGGATGGATATCAGCTAGTATGTAGAAGGAATACGCTGAGGTTCTAAGGAGTGTTAGAGGTGGAAATACTCTGACTATTCTATTACCCTTTAAAGAAGAACAAGCTGAGCTTAAGCTGTTCTTTGAAGTTTAGGCGAGAAACTCAATAACTCACAAAGGCGGGACAAAAGGTTATTTGAGTTAAAGCCTGTACCAAGTACGAAGTTGGTAAAAGTAGTGAACAGTTGGCGGAACTGTTCACTAAAGTATGGGCGGGTAGTTTCCAAGAATAGACGTGAATTAAATACCTCGTACTTCATCCACTAGATTCTTAACACGTTGCAACTACCCCCACTAAAGACTCAACCTTGTATTAGTATAAATAGAGAATATTGTAAGGAGTAAATGCTATCGCTTTAATTGTTGTTGTTATTATAAGCATTTACTCCGTTGTCGAACTTACACAGTAGACCTCTGATCCAATTAGATGGCTATATAAGTTCGCTTGTAAACTTGATACTTTGTCGAGTTTACTTGTTCAAAGGGTAATCATACATTGTCATTCAACTTGTACGATCCATAGCACATTGTAATACTTTGATTCTTATCAATAAAGCATTACACGATTGAAAAGTTATTACTTGTGTTGTTTAAATTAGATAAGTGATATATTCTAGACGTGCAAATTAGGACTTTCAATTGGTATCAGAGCAGTGTCAATTCATAAATCTTTTAAGAAACTGTTCTTTGTTTTAAAAATAGAGATCCAATCATGTTTGGAACTATACCACCACCATTTGAAACTAATACTGGTACAAGTATCCTTGGGTTTGTAAAACAAATATCCAAATGACTCTTCCGGATAACCAAAAAGACACTTTTTAGATCTGGCTTCTAGTTTGTCTTGAGCTTATCGTCTAACGAAAACCTCACAACCCTAGATTTTGATGTGTCCAAGAGAAGGACGTTTTCCCTTCCACATCTCAAAAGGTGTCTTCAAGACCTTCTTAATGGGTACAAGATTTAAGATATGGGCGGCTGTCTCTAATACGTAACCCCATAAGCTTATTGGAAGTGTCACTCGACACATCATAGATCGAACCATGTATAACATGGTTCTATTTCTCCTCTCAGCAACACCATTTAGTTGTGGTGTTTTAGGAGGAGTTAATTGTGAACCTATACCATAATTTTTAATATGATCAAAAAACTCGATACTAAGTTCTCCTCCCCTATCAGATTAGAGTACCTTTATCTTTCTGCCCAGTTGGTTCTCTACTTCGTTTTGATACCTTTTGAATACTTCAAAGGTATCCGACTTATATTTAATTAGATAAACATATCCATATCTACTGAAATCATCAGTAAACGCAACGTAGTAGCATTTTCCATCTTTTATGGCTAATCGGAATGGTCCATACAGATCCGTGTGTAATAAGTCCAATAGTCCTTCACCTCTTTCACACGTTCTTATGAATGGTGATTTAGTCATCTTACCTAATAAGCAAGACTCGCATACATCATCTGATTTAAAGTCGAATGATTCCAACACTCCATCATTTTAGAGTTGGGCGATGCGTTTCTTGTTTACGTGCCTAAGATGAAAGTGCCATAATTCTGATTTATTAAGCTCATTAGACGAACCAACATTTAAAATCACATTGCCATTATTACTAATAAATTTAACATTTCATATATGCCTTTGCAAGGAGAAGCTTTGAACATAAAACAACCATTTGAATAAACCAAAATATCTCCATTCTCATTATCAAATGAAAATTGATAACCATCCTTAAACAAATCATGAAATGAAATAATGTTTCTTATCATTTTTGATGAATAACAACAATTATTTAAATTTATCTAATGTTAATAGGGTTGACACGGTGCCTTTGACTAATGACCCTATCAATATCACGAGTACAACCAATGTATCTCAAAGTATTATTGATGAGAATCTCCCTCAACTTCTTGATTCAAAAGGAGGTTCTCATGTCACAAATGTCCCTGCCTTTGACAAAGAGGATTTTACAAGTTGGAAAGTGAGGTTCTTGGTATTCCTTGATGATCTTGAACCTTACCTTATAAAAACTTTAGAAGATGGTCCCTTTATTCCTATGTCAAGTCTGTCCACTTCTGAAAATCCATTGCCTAAACATCAAAATCAATGGACAAAGGCTTAGAGTCGTCTTGCTAACCAAGATAAAAGATTAAAAAGTATCATTATATCTTGTTTACCAAATGATGTTATGAAATCTGTCATTAAGTGCAAAATTGCAAAAGAGATATGGACTGATCTTATCTTAGCTCATGAGGGACAATCTAATATAAGAGATACCAAAATTGCTGCCTTGAGACTTAAGTTTAATGCTTTTAAATCACTTGAAGGTAATAGTGTAAATGGAACTTTCACAAGGCTAAAATGTTTGCTAAATGATCTTGAAAACAATGGTGTATGTATTCCTCAAGCTGAAGTCAATGCTACGCTTGTTAACAGCCTGCCAAGAAAATGGCTGAGTATGAATCAAACCCAGAGGGCTAATAACCCTATCAAAAATGATAGCCTGGCAACTCTGTATGGCAAGTATAATTATGAGGAGGGTCTGATTGATCAAATCTATATGTCAGAGACACATAGATTTACCATTTAAGCCTCAAGCTCAAAAGCCTTGATTTCTAACTATTAATTTTAGGATAGTGACTCAGATGTTGAAGAAGATCAGAGGACTAACAACGAATTCATGGCTGACTTAAATGTTAAGTATCATGAAAGAGCTCTACTAGCAAACCATAAGAGGTTCTATAAGAGGTCTAGGAGGGTTAGATCAGCTAGGAAACCTTTGGACAAATCCAAAGAAACCTATTTTTTTATGAAATGATGAATTATTTTATTAAACATTGACTGCCTTTACAAGGAATTCAAAGACCATAATGGACATTCCTATTAGGCCATATAACAAGCTACCCAGAGCTATATTCTACGACTAAACAGAAAAACAACTTTTCCATACAATTAAAGCATTCACTATTCTTCTAAGGTGGTATCCTTAACAATAGAATACTACCCTTAGGCAACCATGAAGAAACCTTAGCATCTGACTACATTTCCCTCTATAAACACCCTACCTCCATCAAGTTTAGCCCATACACAATCTGCAGAGGCTCTTGTAGAAGGCATCATCACATACTAAGTAAAACTTTTATTCCATTGGGGCTGTGAAGCACAGAGCTACATTTCCACCAAGGTGGCATCACTCAAGTAAAGCCAGTTAGGCAAGGAGACATCCCACCTGGACTACATTTCCTGAACCATAAACCCTTCCATATCCAACTGCAGCAACCACCTCACAGTTAACCTATAGAACAGTCCATACTCAAGCATCATCTGGCTGGTACTCCACCAATCAATCAGGAAACCTACCTTATGATAGCAAGTAGTCCTTTGACTACATAGTTTACACCTGTCATGATAGTGATTATACCAGCATCCACAATCAATCAAGATGGTCTTCTATTGAAAGGTTCTCATTACCAAGATACAAGGCCATCTAAACAAACCCATGGCATACTGGAAATTCTACAGCATCCAAACACTCCTTTATGAGCATAAACTAAAATCAAGTATCAATTTTCCTTCTTGTAAACTTTACATTCCACACAGCTTCAGCTTGTAGAACATTTTTGCTATTCTTGACCTTTATTAAGACTATTTTGTCTCTTAAGTCTTCACACATGATATTAAAAAGCTCTTTTTCATCCCTTTTATGGTTGTTAAACAATCTCAAATTCCTTGCTTCCCATATAAAGTACACTCCAGCTGCAAGACAAAGCTTCCTGATAACACCACAAATACTTCTATTATCATTTCCTCTGCTTATTTCTTCTAATATTTTGTCCCACTTTTCTTCTTTTAGCTTTAGATTGGCAATATTACATACCATTTTCCAAAACTTTTGAGCATAATCACAACCAAAAAATAGATGATCATGAGAATCAGGTACCTTTTTGCATAGACTGCATTCAAAACTCTTGTTTAGGCACCACTTTACCAACTTATCTTGGGTGCATAGCTTTTTCTTTGCAGCAAGCTATAAAATGAAAGTATGTTTAAGGATGTAGTTAGGATGCCAAACAAGATTAGACCAGCAAACCTTCCTACTATTTTCTCTAACATCCTTCCATACAATATTTGTAGAGAAATTTCTCTTAGTGCCATTATTGTCAATCCAAACTGCTTTATCAGGATTATTGTTAAGTCTTAGATTCTGAATATTAGCTAACCAGGGATATTTGACTAACCAACTTTGAGGCCATTTCCAACCATTTTCATTCAATACATCTTGGATAGTATCTTGATCTTTGAATCCAGCATAAAATATTTCTTTTTTACTGATCTTAATTGACAGAGATACCCAATTGTTCCAATTATCGTGCCAAACACTAATGCTTTTGCCATCTCCAATTTTATGTTTTATATGACCACCAATCCATTCTCTAAAACTGAGAAGACACTTCCATCCCCAGCTATCTGTTTTGTCAACTGTTACATCCCAAACACTTCTTTTCTTCAATTTCACTACATTGATCTGTTGATCCCACTTGAATAGATCTTTCTTAGCTTGTAAAAAACATAGTTATATTGAATAAATCCAAGACAACTATGATTATGAATATCAAAGACTATGCGAAATCTAGTCAATGATACTAAGACGAATTCTTAATAAAACAGTAACACAAATTCAATAACAAATTACCAAACTTTCAGCCTCAATATAAAACGAACACTCTTAATAGTGTCAGGGTTACAAAACCTTGAAGCTACGAATATCAAAGATGTGTGTCTAACATTATGCCCTAGGACCTCCTTTTATACACCAAGGAGTCCTACAAGGCTTACAATACTTTCCTAAGTTATCATGATCTTTTCTATAAACAAACGTAATCTCTTAAACAAATAAGTTATACATATCTTCTTTACAAATAACTAATACTTATCTTTGTAAGTATTCTTGTTCTCCAATCAATCTTTATCTCTTCTCTGATAAGTCATTGATCTCATCTTTGTCAGCATAATCCTTCCAGCAGTAGTAATCACTCAGCAGTTGTAACTGAGCACAAGCAGCATTAACTACTTAGAAATTTACTCTAGCAGTACTAACATACACTAGCAGTAGTAACTTTTATACTACCAGTACTAACTACTTAGCATAATTTTCATTAGTAATACAAGCAACACTAAGTTATGCTTGACAACACTAATATATACCTAAACAGCAGTAACTCTAAGAATCATCTTGAAGTCTTTTAATCCCAACAATCCTCCCCTAAACTTGATGTTCATCATCTGAATCGTCAAGTTTCTTCATTAAAAGTCTTCACCATCATCAGGAGGATGCATTCAAACACTTTATTGACCCTTTTCCTGCTTTGTCATGAGCTTGAGTAGTTGATAACACATCTCATTCCAATGGTCAGCTTGAAGCTTCTTGTTCAGCATGTTTGTGATTGTTATTGGTGTAAGGGGATATCTTTTCTCAACCAGCATAAAGATATGTAGATTTTTAAACCTCATAAAGTGCACTCCACAGGTATCAAACAGCTTCCAAATAGTCACTTTGTATCCTTGTAGATTTCTCATACTTCACTTTTTATGTCAGGTTCAAACATTACCTCCAGATCACCTTATAACACTCTTTCATAATCCTCCTCTGGCCTTGTATTCCCATGTTTAGCTTTAACCAACTTTTAGAGGATCTCTAAGTCTTCTCTATCAATATTCTGGAGCATCTTAATCATTGATAAGTATCTTTTTGAACTTCCATAAGCTCTTATCAATTGGAAGTATCCAAATTTTCCTTCTTTAACAATCTTGTATTCAACAATCATAGGAGGTTTGATGGCTAGAGGTATAATATCAATTGCTACCTCATCATCTTTAACTATCTCAATATGTTTTTTTATCTCTGCCTCCTCTTGATCATCATCTTTTTCAGATTCTACATGCTCATCTATCTTTTGCTTCTTTGATTTATCAGATTCAAGCTCATCTCATGCTCTTTTAGAATTCCTTCTGTTCTTGTCTCACTACTTTTCACCAACTTTGTATTCATGTCTACAAAAGTGTTTACTCTTTTCATCTCTTTATCAAACATCTCCTGGATCTCATCATAACTTTTGCTCTTCAGCTGATTGTGTTTGTATCCAACCATGTTCTTCAAATAGTTAGACATTGTATTTCTCTTTTGTGCCTTAGTTGGTGGCTTGTTCCATTTCTCTTGAGCTCTTAATGCTGGAAAGTGTTTCGTTCTCTTCTCCAAGAGTTCTACAAACAATTTTGACTTTTCTTCAATACTCAACTGTTATTGTTCTTCTGTTTGCATTTGTTGAGCCAATTAAAAGTCAGCATCCATCATAGCTTGTGTGTTATCCCATGATTAAAGTAAAGCTATGTTGGCTTCTTCTTCCTTTAGTCTTGAAAGCCTCTCTTCTTCTTCCAATTCAGCTTGTAGTTGAGCTTCAAGATTTCTAGCAACTTCTTCATTAATTGCAATTTGATCTTTCTTCTTCAAAGGTTTTTTAGGCTTAACCATTTTTGCCTTGCCTTTGTCTTTAATATGTGGAAGTTTTGATGCTTGTGAAGGTGATGATGTTATTTTGAATTCACTTGGCTCTTGAACTACAACCCCTCTAGCCTTGGGTCTTGTAGTTGTAGTTGTTGTAGCAGGAGTTGTAACAACTTTAGGTTTAGCTGCTTTGATCTCTATTAGAGTCAGAGCCAGAGTAAACTCATCAATAGTTGTTGTTGGAGCACTGGCAGTAGTAACTTCAACATTAGCAGTAGTAACTGGATCAGCAGCATTAACTTCCTTTTTAGCAACAACTTCTTTTTCAGCAACAACTTCTTCACCTTGTAAATCATCTTGTACATCAAACAACATCTCTTCATCATTCCTTTCTTGAGTCTCATCAATCAAGGTCACTTTTACATCAGCATCAAGATCAGTTATTTTCCTCCCATGTTTGGATGCATCATCCTGAGCACCTAAACTATCATCATTAGAGGATTCTACCCTACTAGCTGAACCAACCTTCCTTAACCTTTTGAGCCCTAAAGTTCTTGACTTCTTTCTCTATTCCAACTGCTTAACTCTCTTCTTTAAGATAGAAATCTCCTTTGCTTAAGCAGTCTTTTCTTCCTCCAAATTAAGAACATGTTTTTGTAGTTTGGTACATAAACTCATCAATTTAGTAAGTTGCATTCTATCCTCACCACTTTGAGGTGGATCACAGGAAGGAGTAGATGTAAGTCCTCATTAGTAGCCTCATCAGGGATAGGATTTATATAACCATTGTCCTTCCTCTGTTTCCTTCTGAACTTTTTCTTTTGAGAATTAGAGGATGATGGTTGAGTAATAATAGGTGTGGAATGGGAATCAGTAGGAGTAGCTGAATCTTCACCCATGTCTTCTAGAGCTTGAACCATCATTGTTTAGAAAAGAGGTGTGACTTTACTGGAAAAATCCTTTCCTGGTCTCTTCATATTAGCAAACACCTTCTTAGAGTGGGAAGGTGTAACATAAATTCCTTTATGTTTGGACATTCCCTCAACTTGTTTGTCCAGGAAAACTTGTACAAACCTTGGATACATAAGAAATTTAACCCACCCTCCAAGTTCTTCATCATAATATCAAAATTGTACTTGGAAAAGTTAAATTTTTTGTTTGTAGCAAGACAACTGATAGCAGATGCCATAGTGCTACTAAATTAATTCCAAGCTGTAGTTTTAGCATTAAGGCATTACAGGATGGTACAGATAAGAAATTTCCATTGGGATGAAAAATAAGCTTTATAGCATGTAAGCTTTTGAGTAAGATTTTCATACCCCATGAGTGTCAGCTGTTCAAAAATTTCATCATTTGGCAGACATTCAGTCCCATTAGCATCTTCTAACATAAGATCACTTCTTACACTCTTCTCAGTGATGATGACCTTCTTCTTATCTACTAGGTCTTGTATCTGACATTCCCCAATAACTGTCTTAGCCTTAGTAGTTGTCCAGAACTGTTTAATGCATGATTCATATACTATAGGATTAACTGTTAACACATATTTAATAGAACTTGCATTTAGAAAATCAATGATAACGCTCCAAATATACATAAAATATCCTTTAGAAATGCGAAAATATATGTGCTAACGCAATAAATATTGCAAGAATTGGTCGTTTGTTATGTAAATATTGTTTCAGGACTAAAAGTGGAAGGAAGGACTTAACGTGCAAGAAATTTGGTTATTTACAACTAATAATCATCAACAGAAGGATCTAGAAAGGGACTATTGATATTAAAGGTACAAGTGCACCGGTTTTATTGTCAAGTGCGACGCACTTGTAAGTGTGTTTAATGCAAATCATTTATTAGGGATGTGCAGCGCACTTTTATCCAAGTGCGGCGCACTTTCTGTGTCAGTTACTAAAATGCCATCAGTGATGCAACTTTTGAGTTGCCCAATCATCACTATAAATAAGAGCTCGATTTGGAGGAGAAAGAACACACAACAACATCAAACAGTTCATAAAACACATTCAATCATTCTCCAAGAGTTGGAGTAAGTTCTTAGGAAGATTTGAAGGGTACAACCTTCATATTTATCTTTTTCGGGATAGAAGAGCAAGCAAAGTTTCGTAATTTTAGAAGTTGGAGGTGCTAGACATCAGTTGTATCTTTGTTCTAAGAAGAAATTGTTAGATTGGATCTTTTGCTCTTGAAATTTGGTAAAGAAACATGTTTCCATCTTTTATAATATGAATTTTAGATCTATTCTACTTGTTAAATGTATTTGGTTAGGAACTATTTGGATATAATGGATCAAACTTGACTATTTGAATGAACTTTTGATATGAATAATATGAGCTTGATGTTCTTGGACTTGGATCTTGTAGATCTTTGGTTTGATCACCATTCATTACGGATATAGGTCGAAAGACTCCGGATTAAATGGGTGATTTCCAAGTTGTTTGTCTATGACAACTAGACCTTAGCCTTGTGAGAATTGGCTAAGGAAACGAAAATTAACCCAAGTACAAAAAGGTTTAACGCCAAACCACATGTCTAACGAACTTGGTTTAGCAAGCTTATAGTACTCATCATCAAACACGGATTACACTTAAAGCATTTTCATAATTAAAAATAAAGGCCGAAAGGGTTTTGCATTATGAACAATAGACAATCTTTTTAAGCAACTAAACACTCTTAAATCGATTATAACTACATCCGTGAATCATTCCTCTATTCAAGTTTATCTATTATATTTCTTGTTCCTTGACCAAACATCTCTTTTAACTGAATTAAACCATTATCTTTAGAACCGTGACAATCTATAAGATAATCCTTTTTCGTGATATTATCGACTTTATCTTAGAATTGCCAATCTCCTGTGGAACGACCTGACTTACCTACAATACTATATTACAAACGAGGGTTATACTTTACCCGTGTGTTTCCATATAATTGTTCGGTATTTTCAGTCTTATAAATTTAAAGCTTTTGAAACACATCAAAGTTTTTGGCGCCGCTGCCGGGGATTGAAAACATTTTTCGATAAAGTCATTTTTAATATTACAACCCAAATTTTAAAAAATCGCCGTACCGTTTTCTGGCAAACGGAAACCATTTTATTGTTACTGCTTCAGGAAGTGCGCCGCACTTGCCCAAAGTTCGCCGCACTTTGCTTGTTAATTGAGAAAAGAAGTTGGAATTAAAGTAACTTGACCATAACCAAAAACCCAAAGAACCCCATAATCTGTAATTTAACTTTTTGAATGAGGAGTATATTTCCAATATTGATAATTGTTAAAGTTATATATAATTTGTGTTTAAAAATGAAAAAAGCAAAAAATATTTTCTTATTAGCTTATTTGGTTAATTTTCTACATGATTGCTTATGTTCCTTATCTGATAAATACCTTCTGAAATCCATGATATATAGATTAAATCTTTTTAATAAAATTATGCAAATAAAGAGCACAACAAAAATTAGAAATGAGATTTCCAGAAGTGCGACGCACTTGTACCATAGTGCGCCGGTGTTTCTGGAAAATAAAGAAGGATTATTGACTTTTTAGAAAGTGCGCCGCACTTTTCCAAAAAACCGCCGCACTTTTCTGTCTGAACCAAAACAGTATGCTAAAACTTATATTTTGCAAAGGGAGTGTTTGAAATAAAGATTGGTATGTGCTTATTAATATTATGTAAGTGTAGGAAGTTTCTTATATATGCTCTGACTAACCCACTAATGATTATTTTGATATCATATTGTTTTAAAAGTAATATGGACTCGAGTATGGGAAAGACGTGCCTAGGGAAGGACGTAATTGAAATCTCCAGTGATCGAAATGAAGGGTCAGGAGATTGGGATTCACCTGAATACAAAGATACAGCAGGAAGTGGAGGAAAGAAAGAACCTGAAGCTTTGGTCTTTCACAAAATGGACACTGAAGAGGATAGTGATTGGTATATTGCACAATGTTTTGTGAATGGTTTATGTGCATCAGATGGAGAGATCAATTTGGAAAAGAACGATAACTTAATCTCAAACGACTACGCAGTCAAACTTTGTCTGGAGTATGAGGTTAGGAAGGGAAAGAAGTTGGTTAAAAAGGAGTTGATGGTATTACTGCGTAGGGAAATTTACTTTGTTCAATTCATCATAAATCCTGAAGAGGACGAATTTGAGCTAGGATTAATTTTCGGAAGATCATTCTTGCGTTCTGCCAATTCAATCGTAAACTTCGAGGAAGGTACTATTACAATAAAACCTGACTTTGACCCTTTTCTTTTAAGAAGAGACGAAGAAGGAAAACCAAACCTTGATGACTTGGAAACGTTGCTTGACTTTGACTTTGATGAGGTACCACAAAAAAAGACTGATCTTCCACCAATGGTATGCAAAATGGGCAAGGGAAGTAGAAATAAAAAGAAAGTAATGGAAAACATCATGTAGTTTAATAATGATGCTGGACCATCTTCATCCATTGGAATACCCTTAACCCAAGAGGAAGCTGAAAAGAGGGCACTTGCGTATAATATCAGTATGAGGTATGAAATTCTAGAAGAAGTGAAGCCGGTAATAGAAACATTGGCCTATAATGATAAATAAAGAAAGTTGTTGGATGAAATCTGGGCTGACAAAGTCTGATTAGATGGAATGATTAAACCAGAAGAAGAAAAAGCAATGGCAAAAATGAAAGGGTAGATGCTTAAGGAAAAGAAAGATCCAGGGGCATTCATATTTCCAATTAGGCTAGAAGGCTGAATCAATGAAAATGCTCTCGCTTATACAGGATCTGACACTAACACCATGCCATACGGAATCTACGAATAGCTGGGTAGAGATGATATCATGAAAGAAGACAGGAACATAACAATGATTAACTATACAGAAGCTGAAGTAACTGGTTGGTTGGTAAATGTACTATGTCAAGTTGGATTTACCACTATGTCTACCAAGTTCTTAATTTTGGAAATACCTGTAGACCAAGACGTACCCATCGTGGTGGGTCATGGATTCCTTGATACGATTGGAGGCAACATTGACATTCCAAACAGTATATTTACTACTTTTGATGGACATACTCGTCAAACCTTTAGAGAAGCTAAATCAAAATTGCTGAGAGCGACTCAGATGACGAAGAGGTCTATGTGATTAAGAGGAATGATATGGAAACACCAATTTACAAATCTAGACCAATCGGATACCAAAATAATACCAACCCTGCTGAAAACATGACCTTGTCAACTCTTGAATCAGTAATAAACCCCTTTAGAAAAATTAGCGTGTGGAAAAAGGCTGTAAGTTTTCTAGGATCACTCCCTACTAAACTGAGATATGTTAAATGGAAGCCTGATTACAAATTATGCTATTCTAATCCTGAGTTAGCAACTAGGCAGTGGAAAACTGAGATTCATTTGACCGACCCCTATGGAAATATCTACATGCAAGCTTTTATGACAAAACCCACGAAGAGGAAATAATCTAAATATCATAAATTAAGTGACATAATGTCACCAAACTGGTTCGTCGAGTAAGCTTTGGAAGCAAGAATAAGGGAGGAAGAATTTGTGCACTCCCAAAATAATGTTTATCGTACTTTAAATTTTACTTCTTGTCGTATGCATATCTAAATAAAATCAATTATATTAAATCCATTATGGATTATACTTTGATGTACGGGGATTACCCTAATATTAATGAATGAAGATTTTGGTGGACTAGTTTACGTTTCAGTTATTATAATTATTTAAAAAAAAACCAAGTTCGCCGCACTTAGTGGAAGTGCGCCGCACTTTAAGTTATTTCAGGAACAAAAACTTATAAAAGAAGTTTTTCAACTCATTATAAATACCACACAAAAGAAAAAAAACTTAGACACGGCCGGGTTTACAATCAAAATCGAAGGAAAGATTCTAAAAACCAATCCACCAAATTCTTAATCATGCCAAGGGTATATTTATTTCATTCTTTACTATTTCTTATCATCAAATCTATTATAATTGTGTGTTTAGGGTTTATATGAATTAAGTTTAAAATTATGCCAATAGCATTTGAATAGGACTAGAATTATGCATTATTATTAAGAATTAAGAGATGCCCTTGAATAAATCCAGGTTTAACTATTTGAAATTAGTGTTTGGATTAAGATAAAATTGTAAAAAACTCGTTTTGTTTAAAATAGAGCAGGAAGTGCGCCGGTTTTGGTTTGAAAAACCACCGCATTGCTTGATTATTTGAAAAACTGCCGCACTTAGGATTTGTGCGCCACACATTTTATCACAGAAAGTAACAGAATGTTTGCAAATTGATCAAAACATAACCAACAATGCTAAATCTTGTCTAACTTAATTATATATCATGTCTTTGGTTGATTTGTGATGTGTAGACTTCAGGTACATACGATCATGAGGCCGGGTCATCCCGTGCCAAACGCTCTAGAAATGTTGAAACCGTCGAAGAAGCATTACTCCCAGATGTTCACCATGAATTCTTGGAATGGAGAGGTTGTAGTAGAGAAAAAAAGTCTCGTTATAACTCTAGGTTGGCAACTTTGCTCCAAAAACTCATTTATTCGCCGCAAATCGTGGATTGGCACTTGTTACACAAAATTGGTTGTGGGGACGAGATTGATCAAATGTTAAAGATTAGTTTGAAGGAAGCTCAATCCGATGAGGAGATATTCTTTTCTGTGGCTTGGGTAAGGGCTTTTAATATCCATGAACCTATTTACCCAGAACTTTGTCGTGAGTTCTATGCTACTTATGAGTTTGATGAAGTGTGTGCGGATGATGATTTACAGTCAAAGAAGATAATCAGTTTTAGACTAGGAGGACGTGCTCATAGTTTAACTTTGTTGGAATTTGCTAGGAGATTGGGATTGTATCATGCTGAGGAATTAAATGAAGAAGGTTTTGATGCTTATTTTCAAGGAGGTTTAAGAAGTGATGAAAACTTCAATGCTAGAGAATATTAGGAAAGGATTAGCATAGATAGGGACTTACATTTATCTAGGAGCTTAATCACTTCCGTTAGATTCATGATTCTTATAGTATTGCATAAAATGATCACTTACGGATTATGTCAGAGGACGACTGGATATGAAAAGATTTAGAGGAATGATTTGTCGTTGTTAAATATGTTTGAGGATAGACATCAAAATGGGTATGCAAATGTGGCATGGGTGATTGAAAAATGGATGAAAAGAAAGGGAGCTGGATGTCAGAAGGACAGTCAGATTTGCTGTGGTCAGTTCATTTCGAAGATTGCTAGGAAAAGCAAAGTTTTGACTGAAGAGACAATACGTAGCCTAGGTACTCTGGTTTACTGCAGAGATTTAGATAAGACTACCCTAAGAGAGTTGATTGACTCTGAGGATAGATTAATTCCTGAGATTCCAGTTGATGATGTCCCGAGAGTTGCCGCCCAGAGAGCTCCGAGAGTTCAGCGAGCTTCGATGCAGGATTTATATGAGTGTATAGGTAGCATGGAGATCAGACAGGAGGCGATAGAGAGGATGGAGTACAGACATGCATATCACTGGGATAGGTACCAGGGTGTCTTTGAGCACATAGCAGGAGTTTATAGTGTTCCGTTTCAGGGAGTTTACAACCCACCTGGTTATGCTCAGCCCTAGTACGACCAGTACTACCAGCAGTATTATCCGTAGCAGCCACCACAGCAGCAACATGATGATGAGGAAGACGAGTAGTGTTGGATGACATGAGTGGATATGTTATTATTATGATATGTAAATGCCTCTGTTGGCATTAAAAACAATATTTTAAAACTTATTAATCAATTAGAATAATTATTATTATGCATCTATTTTGGAATATGTGTATTTGAAATAGGAAAAAGAGATGGAAAAAATGAACGCAAACAAGAGTTTTAGAGGATATGCAATACCAAAAAGTATATTTCACTTTCCCTATTTATCTTTTCTTTATAATCTTTCGCATTAGGGACAATGCTCATATTAAGTATGGGGGGAAGATAACCTAGAAAGGTGAAAACATTTAAAAACCGTAATAACAAATTTAAAATTTTCATGATCATAAGCAATTTGACTCGAGATAGATAACGTTACTAGCATATTATGCCATCAATTAAAAGTGAGGTTCGCCCTTAGACTTTAAGATTTCGGGTATCCATCTTTGATACCCAAGATAATTGATGCCTTTAGCCTGTTCGAGTTAGGGTTTGATTGCAGTCATATATGTCTATTCCGTCGTTATGGATGTATATGTATGGTCTTTGTCACTTTTTCTGGAACAGTGGCATCGGTTGAAAATTATGAGTGTGCCGGTGATTTGTAAATTCTAGAACTTGTGCATGAAATCTTTTCGAGACCGCAGTAAGATCGCGCTTGCGTGATATAAACATTTTTCTAATTAAGAGGTATTATTAAAATGGAAAATATAAATGAATTACTTTGTTGAAATCACTTTTTGATTAAATTATATGAAATTTTATCCGCTCGAAGTATTGCGCAAGTGTTCTTATCATAAATATGAGGGAAGCAAGTTCCCCCAAGACTATTCTACTTGTTGCTAAAAAAATAAAAATAAAATAAAATAAAAGAGAGAGAGAGAGAAAGAAGAAGTCTGAATGTCTGAATATCACCTAAACAAAGAAGTTTGATGGAATAACGGATAAAATGGATTATTATTTAATTATAAACTCTTTTCAACAAAACAAACCCGAAACTTACTAGTATGTAACCTCTTTTGAAGATAATGTCCGGTGCTTACGCCATGTTGGTGGAGTTTAGTTTCTAGTACAAGCTTATGGCAATTTGTACATTTCATGACTGTGCGTTTGAGTGACTTTCGTTTGTCAACCATTTCACTAAATTGAGTGTGAGTGAAAAATAAAACTTATTTGAAATTTTGTGAGTTGCTTTGTCGCGTTATCTGTGCTTATGATTTCTAATCAAATGAAAGGAAATTCTTTCGCTTTGATTGCTTGAGGGCAAGCAATAAGCTAAGTATGGGGGGATTTGATAATGCTCCAAATATACATAAAATATCCCTTAGAAATGCGAGAAATATATATGCTAAAGCAATAAATATTGCAAGAATTGGTCGTTTGTTATGTAAATATTATTTCAGGACTAAAAGTGGAAGGAAGGACTTAACGTGCAAGAAATTTGGTTATTTACAACTAATAATCGTCAACAGAAGGATCTAGAAAGGGACTATTGATATTAAAGGCACAAGTGCGCCGGTTTTATTGTCAAGTGCGGTGCACTTGTCAGCGTGTTTAATGCAAATCATTTATTAGGGATGTGCGACACACTTTTATCCAAGTGTGGCACACTTTCTGTGTCAGTTACTAAAATGCCATCAATGATGCAACTTTTGAGTTGCCCAATCATCATTATAAATAAGAGCTTGATTTGGAGGAGAAAAAAACACACAACAACATCAATCAGTTCATAAAACACATTCAATCATTCTCTAAGAGTTGGAGTAAGTTCTTAGGAAGATTTGAAGGGTAAAACCTTCATCTTCATCTTTTCCAGGATAGAAGAGCAAGCAAAGTTTTGTCATTTCAGAAGTTAGAGGTGCTAGACATCAGTTGTATATTTGTTCTAAAATATAAAAGTAAAGTCTTGAGATTTATAAAAATAGATATGAAATTTAAAATTAGTAGTGACCTTAAATACGGGGTTTTACATCCTCCCCTCCTTAGGGGAGCGCTGTCCCGGTGCTCAATTCGCCTTATTCATCTTCGGTTTACTTGTGAAGAGATGAAATAGGTCACCGTCGATGTTTCCAATGAAAATTGAATGAATAAAAGTCAAAGCATCAAATATATGCAAGGAGCATGAGCGAACGGATTGAATGTCGTGAGAATTCTTAAAATGGAATGATCAAATACATGACTCGAAGAAAAATCCATTGGAACGAAGAATTTAACAAGTCGTCTATTCTTGGAAGCGGTATGTGGTTCATTACTATTAGCTTATTAAGTTTTCGGCGGTCGATACACATTCGGAAAAATCCATATAACAAATTACGAGTCAAAAGGAGTGGGCGCATTTGGAAAAATTTTCAAAGCGTCGATCAATTCAAAAGTCATCGGTGATCACACCGATCAAATCATAACACATATCGTCCAATGGGTCTTGTTAAAAGAGATCGCTTCATTATAAAAATTGTCTGGAGTGTACATAACTCCATCGAAAGCGTTATAACAAGGCGCTTATCATTAAGTGTACAAAATCACATAATGGCATGCTCGCTAACCGCCAAGCCGTACAAATTGAAAGAGAGCGCATTGATGTGGAAATCCCTCGGAGTTTACATGAATCTATCGACAGCACTATGACATTAATCAAAACAAGGTACTTATCATTAAGCACATATAATCACATAACGACATGCTTGCTAAATAGCCAAACCATGCCAATCAATCAGTTCAATCATGTTAACTCATGCTTGCTAAGTATTCAAGCCATGATTAACAACAACTTTTTGACTTAATTTCTGGCTAAGTCTAGCCAAAGAAAAGTTTTTAAAGTTACAGGATGTTCACGGGCCTGATAGCCATGGATGCATATCCAAAAAGATTTTTATCATTGTAGGGTGCTCACACACGGATCCATACCCAAAAAGAGATTTTTAACATAACAGGGTGCTCACGGGCCTTATAGTCATGGATACATACCCAAAAAGATTATTAACATTACAGGATGCTCACGGGCTTTATAGCAATGGATCCATACCCTATCAAATGATCAAGTTTGCTATTCTTCATGGTGCCCCAAGCACGATCATCACCGGCTTGGCTGCCATCCGCGAGGACCACTTCGAGCTCACACACCAAACGCGACCACTCTGTGTGTCCTTAAATCGTCTCGACTTATTTTGCGAGCACCATAAAAATGTCTCGTCTTTTTCAAAGAGCGCAAGGGTAGGCGTACCCTACCGATCCGACATCATATAAAAATGAAGTCTCGAGCTCGCACATAGGTATGACCACCCGACTAGAAATCACATAACACACAAACACATAGCAAGCAAAAGTTTTGCATATAATTTTCAACTATGGCTATCCGCATTTGACTATCGACGATCAAAGGGGATTGAGTCAAGCACAAGGATTCCTCAATTGAATAAACAGAGATGAAAAATGGGATTGTCTTTTATCTATCGCCACGAAGTCGGCAAACTCCAACTGTCCATCGCGTACCATTTTATTCCCTACGGAAAGTGATGACAGACGATATCACTATGATTCGGTAGGATCTAACCTTTGTGCTTGGCTCTCATGCCGAAAGCTCTCCTTTTGAGCCATCCTTGTGTGACTCTACGTTGGTATCCGAGTTCACAAGGCAGAATAGGAACAAATCAAACACCTCGAATTCACAACTCGAGCTTGTGTAGGATTCATCCGTAACATCAGATGACCGAACACATACGTTTCGGGGGTAGAAGTCTTATTCACAATTACAGTTTTATTCAACAAGGATGATTCACGGTTTGACGTAGAGGAAACTTTCCACTACGGACGTTGTTCGACATATCGTAAAAATGAAAGAAAGATAATGTAAGATACATTTGATGTAGGAGAAATCTTCTTCATGATTATCGATTGGAAAACCGGAGTGATTTTTATTTTGTCGTAGGATGATTGTAACAAGAGAAAGCATAGTAATACGCATTTGATGTAGGGGAAGTCTTTTTAATTAGCCTCAGAGTTACTCAAACTCGGCTTTCATCCACTTTGGCAGTCTTCTGATCTCGTTAAAATTCCTTCTCAGTGTCGGTATCAGGTTTCTTTGTATTACACCACCAACATTATGATTTAGATGGGATTTCACACGTCACACGTGACACATAGAAATACTTTCCAGAATTATTTGATCAAGGTGACTTTCTAAGTCAACACCAACCGAAAGAAAAGATTTCAAGGAACGCAAGAAAATTCAGACTTGTTCTTACGAAATCGAATCGAATAGGATTACTTGCATAAGGATCCACCATTTGGAAGTGTTCTCACCCAAATATTTATTCAAAACCATTAGTTTAAAGGCGATGATTAATCTGACATAGCGCGGCTCTTCCTGAATTATGCATAGTTAGCTAGGCTATGCATAATTAAGGACCAAGCGACGACACATCCGACATAGCGTGGCTCTTCCTGAATTATGCATAGTTAGCTAGGTTATGCATAATTAAGGACCAAGAGACGATACATATGTCCTCGTCAAAAAGAAAGCTTTTCGATTATTACACACCATATATGATGATAAAAGTTTTTGACATATCCTTTGAAATAAGTAAATCATTTGACATAGAAATGGGAAATTATTTTATTTTATTAAATTTTTTTTTGAGAAACACGTCAACTATTGTTCATTCCTTTTTGGGAAAGACATTTTTTGCTTTCTTCTTGTGAAAATCGACGCAATTTGGTATTTAGTTTGATAAAACATTTCGTAAATTATTGTATATTTTTGGAATCAATTGTTCATAAGATGACATTAAGGTGGTTTGGGATGAAGGATCATAGCAAGTACAAGAAGTAGTAAGTCAAGAATCAATGCAATCGAATGAGGTAAACGGGCGATGTATTCACTAACTGAAATTGCCCACACTAGGAGTCAAGATACTCCTAGGATACGACAAGTGTCTCGAGGTAACAACAATCTCTACACACACACACATACACACATATATATATATATATATATAGCATGAAATGAACAACGAGCATCATCACAAGCACTGAAGTAATAATGATCATAATCTCCACAATGAAGCCAGGGGTAGTACATACGCTCTCTAATCATACATCCAATATCCAGAAGGTTATCTCCATTGTTTCACGTTACAAGTACATTCCACCAAACATGGTTTCCAATGACAAGAAAAGAAAAAGGTTGCGGTGTTTATGTAGAGGACAAAATACACCCTGCAGCATAACTTTACTGACTGGCACTAGCAGTTTAGTGATCTACAAAAAAATGGTCCTATACAATGGACAAGATCATAGGTGAACAAACGACAGGATTACTGAGGTCCCGGTAGAGTGAAGATCTCCTCTCTAAAGCAGTGAGGCGTCTACCAACGTGCCCGACCACAACCTATAATATGGTGGTCCGTGATTAGAAGAAATAAAGATCGAGTAGAAGAATGCATACGTTGCATAAGTAAATACATTTACTACATATATGTATATATATATATAGCAATCTTTAACACCCCCAAATTTACAACGCAGCGGAATACAACATTGGGGTGCTACTTCATAATACAAGTTCACGAGTCACGGTAAACGACTTTAAAAGAAATGTTTACTTATAAAGATTACATTCGATTTTATTAAAAGATCAGAGTTACAAGGTCCCAATAAACTTTATGAAAACTCATTTCTAAATAAGCCACAACATGACCAAGTTTCTTTGAAAACATTTTATCATATGTACAAGTTCACTGAGTCCACGTCATTTGATATCCACGCTTCGTCCCATCCCAGCTAGCAAGCATATACCTGATATAAACATGCTAAAATATCAACAAAATGTTAAGTGAATCCATAGAGTTTATAAACAATCATTTTGAACACAAGCATAGCAAAATATTTAGTTCATAGAACAATCACAATGATGCTAGAGCCACGAACCGAACCTTAACCATGTGCCCAACCTGGAGTGATGGTGTTACACACTCCCAATACTAAATACAATATGTCTCTGTATTCCCTTGCAAGGAACACACGCCAGACAGGTTGTTAGGCCAAAATAGATCTATTATTATTGCATCAGCGTTCATCGGTTCATGAAGGAAGGGCCATAACATAACACTCATAGCAACGTTCACATAATAAAATCACCTGTGTTTGATTTTCTAAAACAAGCATGTATCTCCCTTATGGGTTTTTAAAACATAAAAAGGATTAAATGCGAGGCTATGAACTCACCATGGATAAGAGTAGTGATTAAGAAATCCAAACGAGAAAGACGAGTGTCAACAATCAACCGCGACCTAATAATAATAATATATTATTAATA
>BQNB010111621.1:0-17287 GCA_026074375.1 Tanacetum coccineum | reverse complement strand
GATACTTCAAATGGTAACAATAAACGGAAATTTTCTTCATCGACAAGATTTAAAAATTCACATGAAACACCGAGTTTCAAAAATCAAAAGGAATTTTAAATCTCCGTTGATTCCACGAGCGTTGTTTTCAAATGAAACACCGGTTTCAATCTCTCGTTGGAACTCAACATCTTTATGACAGATTGCAACCCGGTCTTCAAATAAAAGGGAAGTGTACGTTTCAGTGCGCTTTACCTTAAAAAGAAGAGAAATCTTCTTGTTTTGAGCAAAATTATCCTTAACAACGAAAAGAGAAATCTTTTCGGTCTTGAGCTATTCAAACAAAACATTCAAAGTTTTGTAGCTCAAGTCAATGGCTTGTTATTAAATTTCAGATAACAACCCGGTTTTTAAATAAAAGAAAAGTGTACGTTTCAGTGCGCTTTATCTTCAAAAGAAGAGAAATCTTCTTTGTCCCGAGCAATTTTTTATCAAAATCTTTTCAAAAAGTGTGCTCGGGACATACGACTTCTAAGTAAATGTCAGCTTAGGACTCGTTCTTCAAATAAAGGAAAGTGTACATTTTTGTACATTTATCCTCACAACGGGAAGCTTACAACTTCTCGGACTTGAGCTATTTCATTTAAGATATTCAAAATCTTGAGCTCAAGCAAAATGGTATACAAATGAAAATGTTTTGAACAAATGAATAATAATCGATTTAAAAGTAGTTGTTGTCAAGTGTGTTTATATCGATAAGCGTGCAAATGGTGAAGATTGTGTCCGGTTACGACCGTTTCCTGAAATTAACAGGATGAGGAGTGAGCAATCTACTGACCATACGTTTTAGATATTGACATACTTTGATGCAACTATTTTTCAAATTTGTTTAGAACATTCAAAAAGGTTCCAAATCATAATCATGCTATATCCGTTTTCTCCCATGTGTTTTCAAATTCTCATATAGCTATTTTAATCCATTGATATCAAAAATATCATTTGGTATGCTATTTTTGAGGGGGAGAAAATTGGATTAAAATGTGATCAAGAAAGATAAATGCTTAAGTGTGTGGAATATCAAAGTGATCTAAAAGACTCAAAGTGCAATCAACTCTTTCCTCCATGTGCAAAATAATTTTGAATATCAATGCACATGTGTAGGGGGAGTATTTCTCAAAAAGTGAAACTTTCAAAGTGTTAAATGTTTTGATTTATATCAAACACTTTGATTGATTTTCAAATGGTTTTATGGTTTCGATCTTAAATACCCATCAACCAACTACCTCATAATGATCAAAGAAGATATAAGGTGGTAAGGTTAGGTATTATCCCATGATCCAACCAGAACCGGAGGGATCTACCCAGGGACATTCCATAGATAGAATATAGGTCCTTAGGTATGATGGAGTAGAATGTGAATGGGAATAATGTTAACTGATAAGTGTAAAATACACATATCCGTTAATACCTAAAATAACCCAATTAAACCCAAAACACAGTGAAAAATAGTAAAAATATACTTGTTCTGTGGGTGCAGGTAAGGATATATCAGAAATCACAAGAAAACCGTCAAAAACAGGCAAGCACGGACACGAGAACGGAAGAGTGTACAAAAGCCAGAAGCAAAGCCATGAAAAAGTCAACCCTCAGTCAAACAGTCAAAGGAAAGTCAAACCATGGTCAACAGAAGTCAACCATAAAAAGACAAAATCCCTAATTTGCCATTTTAGTCCCTTAACTTTTAGAAAAGTCCAAAAATAGTCCCTAAAACTCTTATTGGGCCTCAAAGCCCTAAAAAACCCTACCCGGATACCATTTAAACCAAAAGCCCAATCTAAAAGCCCATTTACATAGCCCAATACTCTTTTTATAAACACATTTGTATTAAACATCAATGATACAAAAGGTACAAGAGTTGCTTATATGTCTATGTGATATTGCATGTCTTTTGTGACATTGCTCGGAACATTCATATAGTGATACTTAAGTAAAGTATTCACGATGATGAATGGAAATCCTACATGCTAACATCAGGCCAACGGGAACGTTAGTTCATAATTTTGAAATAATGTTTAATGATTCAATTAGTGTTAATAGTAATCTAAGTGATCTAGTTAGCTTGTCGGTGTTTTTTTTGAATTTGTTTTCGAAAGAAAAAACACAAACAACATTTCCTTGTTTCATTCAAGAGAAATGTAGGATACCAAGGATTACTTTGTTGTCACTAGACTTGATTAAGGGAGATTGTTGGAATTGTCGTTGGTATGTTGACTCTCTAGGCTCTTAGACCGCCACTCCACCCGTGACTTTCACTATTCGGTATATTCAGGTGTAACAAGGTTATGATTATGTTTGATAGGTCACTCAAATATATCAGGGCGAAAGAGATAGTGTTCTAGCTGATATTTTGATAGAGCGCAACAATTAGGGGGAAGAAATGTGTACATCCGGGACTTAATTGACTTTGGTGTATACAATATAGTGCAACAACTGAAGGGAAGAAATGCGTACATCCAGGACTTAATTGACTTTGGTGTATACAACATCCGGGACTTAATTAACTTGGAGGTTATAGTTTCTTTCTTCTATGAGTTGTTTGTGTGAAGTATGTGCATACGAATGGTTGTTTATTTAGGGGGAAGCAATTGGGGGGAAGAACATCAACAACATCTCTACCTTTCAGAAGCAAGAACATCATCATATTCATTCCTTCATTTCTCATACTCAAAGTTCAAAGATACACTTCCGCGCAACTTTGATAAATCAAAGAACTTCCTTAAATCATTAAGTTGTTGATCAAGACAAAAGTTCTAACATAAGGAAGATTGTAAGCTATCAAGAAAGTATAAGTATGTTGGTTAGAAGCTTCAAAAGACAAATCAAGATGGATTCATGTTAAAGAATGATGATATGAAAAGATCTCAAGGCTAAAGACAAAAAGGATTATGGAAAGATCAAGATTAAGATCATAGAGCCTGATTGAACCGAAACCAATATTTCAAAACAAGGATCAAGACAACAAGCATTAAAGTTCAAAGTTTAAAGCCACAAGAGAGATATCAATGATCATCCTTTAGGGGGGGGATTGTTACGAATAAGAAAATAATGATCATTAATGCATTCAAAAAGAGATCTCAATGATCGTCCCTTGGGGGAAGATTGTTAGGAATGATAAAAAGTGACGGATCCTTATTTAGATCGTTGTCTTGTGATTAATTAGAAAAAATAATATTGTGTAATAGGTTAGATGAAAGGTTCGTAACTAAAATAAGTCACGAAACCTGGCTAAATAGCCAAAGTAAAGGAACGAAGTAGCACCTTTGCTCATACTGGTTAAAAATGGGTATTAAATAAAAACAAAACCCTACCACCTCCTCATAGTAAAGTGTGTCTTCTAATCTTTTATTCTAATCATTTTCTCTAATCTCATCTCCCTCTTTCTCTTCGCGACTTTTAATCTTTCTCTTCTAGACTAAACAACTTATTGTCTTATTGATCCTGAATCAAGATCTATCAATATGTTAAGTACTTCGGATGAAGTATTTACGTTGTCACGGACACGGAATGGAAACGGATAGAATTGAGACAAGAAGAAAGAGATGCGAACTAAGATGATTTATGGAATGTGTTCCATCATATCCTTAACCAAGGCGTGAGATTGTTAAACGATTCACACTTTAAGAGGTTAGTAAGAATGTAGACGATGTTGTCGACGGAAGGGCATTTTTCGATTGAGGTTATGTCTTTTAGACAATATCATGATAGAAAAGTGGTGTCGTATTTCGATCGGGTTTAGTACGAGAATGTTGCACCGGGTTTTTGCTAAGGTCAATTGCGCTTGTTGTTCGCAGTATGATTGGGATCATGTCGAAGTTTTATCGTCTGTAGTCGAGGAGTGCTTGTTTCATCCATAGTGCTTGTTGGACATGTCTTTCTAGCGCTTTCATTTCGGATTCGGTAGTGGATATTGCAAAGAGGGTTTGTTAGCTTCCGTATGAACAAAAGTTGTCTAACAACATCCCACGAACGTACAAATACCGCTAGTGCTCTTTCAGTCCACATAATCTCCCGCTTGATCAGAGTCGACATATACATACGGTTTTATTTGGTTCACCCTTAGGTGTCTATAATCCTAAGTGCATAGTGCTTTTAATTGGTTATCGGAAGGATACGCTTAACCGCTTCAAGGTGAGTGGTTTTGGGAGCCTCTTGGGAAGCGAGCACACTAAGGCAAAACACCTAAACCTCGATACAGGCTACTTGTGTTAGGTATATAAACTCTTTCATGCTCGATACTTGTACTATCCTACCGACTCACACTCTTCATCTTTCGTGAGTGTAGGTATCAGAGGGACATGGGGGTTTTTCAATGGTTTAGACTCTTCATAGACTTAATTTCTTAAGCATTTCTTTAATATAACTTTAGAGTTGATTAAATAAGAAAATACCATCTTTCAGATTTGTTTTTTATTTTGTTTAATTTAAGGTAGAAGTTAAATTCACCCATCTTGCTCACCTCGTACTAGTCATGGATGATTTTGGCAATTTCTCACAATGTCCTTTGGACAAGTCAATCCGAATATAATGTTATCAACGTATTTGAAACAATGGAGAGATTTTGAACTTTTCTTCTTAGTAAAAGAAGTTGTTATCTACCATTTCCCATTTTATATTCATTGTTTAATAAGGAAAGCTTTTAAATCTTTCTATACCAACTGCTTTGGGTGCTTGTTTAGACCAGATATAGCTTTCTTTAATTTTTAAACATGTATTCGGTTTTCGAAATCTAAATATACATTGTCCTGGATAGTTGTGCTACGTATACCTCCTTATGAATAAAACCGTTTCAGGAATGCACTTTTTTACATCCCATTCGGTATAGATTTAATTGTCTATGGCATATCATAGCTTAAGCTAATAATATTCTAATGAACGCAGTCTATCAACGAGGCATAAGTTTCATCATAATCGATGCCCGTCTCTTGTTGGTTGGAAGCCTTGAGGCAACTAACCTCCCCCCCCCCCCATACGCTTATTTCGAGAAAATAATTCCATGTCTCGTCTAACTTTTTTCTAAAAAACCCATATTAGTTGCCTATGATTGTCATATTCATGGATTTGAGGAACTAATCCTAAAACGTCGTTAGTAAGAATTGATTTTAAGTCTTCTTGCATGGCGACTATCCAACTGTCATATCCTATATGATTCATTCAACATTCTTAGGTTCTATAGTTGATATTAAAACAAAATAGAAGGTTCTTTTTGTTTTGGGCTTTGTGACCTTAAGGGTTCTTTGGTTATAGGTTTTCTATGACATTTTCTAATGGGTGTGTTGGTTCCTAGGATTCCTTATGTTGACTATATCATCAATACACTAATGTTTATCCTCAATGTCTTTTCTAACGTTTTTCTTTTCGGTGACTTTATAATTGTTCTTCTTCATAATAAGTTCCTCATCCACCAAGGGTGATGTCTTAGAGGGTGGAGGAGTTTCATTGAATGTCACGTTAAGTGATTCTTCGACTTTTCTAGTATGTTTGTTTAAGTTGATGTCGGCTTTTACTATTTGAGAATAAACCAAAAAGGACACCATTTTATGGACTTGGGTCAAATACTTGGTAAAGTAATCTTTTGTGTTCAAAATGAAAAGCACTTGCTCATACACTCTAAAATTAATCTAAGTAGGTTTTATCCTCTTGAGAGTTCATTAAGGGTGTTTTCCCTAGAATGGATCCTAATGGAATTCTCGAGTTGTGAATTTATGTGGAAGTATCTGCGGAGGTTACACCAATCACTTTTGTCGATCAACGGTACGAGTGCTCATTAAACATAGCATGGTCCTACTCATCTCCTGAAGTGTCTTATTTTTCCTTTTGACCACGCCATTTGATTGAGGAGTGCATGAAGCCGAGAAATTATGTGTAATACCGTTGGTATTGCAAAACTTTCCAAATTGCATCTCATTATCAATTCTTCTTACCGTGGGCGGTTTTTAGTCTCAAATTGGCTCATATTGAATAACCTATTGGTTTTGGTTTTTCTCTACTAAATATTTCGAATTGATTGAAAGCTTCGGTTTTTATCCTTAGAAATCTAGTCCAAACGATTTACCTGTGTAGTCATTATTTGACTGGGTGTACCGGTTTCTCTGTAACTCCGTATGGGCGGACGGACCAAGAGATCCATAAGGATTAAGTTTAAGCAATCTAGTCGTTTTGAGACAACTTTCTTAGCTTTGTGAATAGCGTAGCTTGTTTCTAATTTTTGCAATGCATCATAAAAAAATGTTGATCAAAATTTTAAGCTTAGGTAAGTTTCTAATAATTCCTTAGAGGTCAATGATTGAATGAGACGTTATTTACGTGTCCTAATCCTATGCCATTAGGTAGAATTTATCATCAATCGGTAGTTAGACAATTTGATCCTTAGGCTTATTTCCCTAATTTCATTCACTTATAAGCTTTCTCCTATATGCTCTGCCTATGACTTATCCTCCTTAGTGATTTTCACTCATCATGTTTCAGATAAAGTTACTCTACACTTTATCTGTCACATATTTGTTCCAATTAATTAGCTAATTAAATCATAAGTTATCTACATGTTATACTTAATCTATTTTGAGAGAGTTTATTAAGAAATTCGTACCGTTGCCATTGATGTTACCGACGTAAGATTACTACCAAAAATGACGTTACCTCCATTGTATGCCTTGTAGGTGGAGAAGAGCTTTTCAGTTGCCGGTCATTTCCATATGTTTAGAGCTCCGATATCCTTATCCATTCGCTCGGGTCCAAGTCGACTCCAAGGCATATCTATTTATATAAGACAATAACTCAAACATTTGGTCCCCAATATCTCATGGGTCCAAAGTTGTTAGTGCCAAACATCCCTTGCTTTTGATGCAATTGGTTGAGATGTGAGAATGGAAGACACATTTCCCATGGCATGTAACTTTGACGTGGAAAGTTGTTCCAACTTACGGGAAAGCCATGAGGTTGGTTTGTCGTACCAATGTGTCTTTTAGGTTGCGGTGTTTTAGGACGAGAATAATTATTATTGACACTTCTAGGAGGTAGAGTTTTTGATCTAAAATTAGGTGTAGAAAATCTAACTCCGGGTTTTGACAATGACTTATAAAATTGTTTAACTTCATTGTCACTAGCAACGGGAACTTTGGCCTTGTTTACAATTATGTGTTTTGGTCTAGGACCCAAAATGAATTTTTGAAAAAGACAGACAGTTTTTTCAGGTCTCAGGCGTTGACTGGTGGGGGGGGGGGGGCGTCGGGAGAAAGGTCCCATTTATAGTTTGGGGGCCGCCTTCGGTCTTTTAGGGGGCTTCCCATATTTTATGGGACCTCCATAGAATACGGATTGCTTTTTTAAGATTTCACAAATTTTATTTCCTTAGTTCCACTAGATGATGCTTCAAATGAAATAAACCCTAAACCTAATTTATCACAGAAGGGTTTTGGATTACTAACATTTCATTTAAGCAATGTGTACTCTTTTCAAATTTGTTTAATCTAATAGATTCATCTTTGAGTTTTTCATTCTTAATTTTAAGTTCATGACACTTTGCACAATCGAGATCAACTCCCTTGTTTTTCTCGAGTGTGGACAATTTATCTTTACTGACTAGCTTTTCATTTTGATTTGTTTGTAGGTTTGGAATGACATGAAACCCAAGACTATGCGTTCACATATTGATGAATTTTTTTTTTGAACAGCGGATTTTATTAAGAAACTAGCAAGAAGCTAGAATTACAGAGAAATCAAAGAAGGGTTTTTAAGCCAATCATCCCAACTGAACGATGCTTTACATCTAGACTTACACCAATAAAAAGATATGGAAACAACATCATCAAAAATAATCGCCTTTGAAGGTTTCTTCTCCTCGAATAGAAGTTTGTTTCGATAAGACCACACAAGCCACCAAACCACAAAAAAGACACCTTGGATCATCATCTTAACTTTAGACTGAAGACGTAAAGAGGCCATCCAGTTGATCCATTCAGTGAAGGAGTTAACGTCCGAATATTCGATATCCCACCAAGAACAAATTTTGCGCGCAATTTGTCTGACTAAACAACAACTAAAAAATATATGTCTCGTAGATTCACGAACGGTGTAGTTTACTCTTATAGTTTATATTTTTAATTTTTAGTTTCTCAAAACAATTGTAATTTCTTTTTTTGATTAACAAAAAACTGAAAGAATGTTATATTTGATTGATTGACAAGTGTAACGGTAACGCGTTTATTAAACTATTTATTTTTTGTCTCCTGACAAAATTTTTGAGATGGAGGTAGCCTGCAACTAGTACTCTCACTAGACCATCATCAAATTATAGAAATCAAAAGCATATTAAAAATATATTCATCAGATTTATTAAACAATGAAGATTATAAAATATTAAATACTAAATAAACTAACATAACTCGAACAACTAAACAGACCAAACCTATAGGGCTTGTGGTCCTTTAATCTAACACCATCTCTCAAACTTACAATGTTGCAACGATATACATTGAGAGTTTTTCAAACATAAAGTAAACTAAAATTGAGAAACAAACGAAAGGCGAAGTGTCTTAGAGTGCAAATTCGATGCTAGACAAAGTCTCGATCTGATGCAATCCAACCTGTATAGTACCAACACTGCAAAATTAGTCAAGTTTGAAATAAACAGACCAACTGCGATGCAAAATCAAAAGAAAATACATAATCAGAGCAAGCAACACAAGTACGGAGATGGACGAGAGTATAACTGACATAATCAGATGCAGAGCGGGACCAGACAGGTGCATGTGAGGAGTAGAACTAAGCAGGCAGATGTAGATAAAAGTAGATGAAGATATAGCAGATTTAACCAAGCAGAACAGATTCAGACTTATATTTTAAAAATCTTGAGTGACCTTGCTCCTGATACCAATTGTGGAAACTAGAAGGGGGGTTGAATAGTTTACACGTTTGTTTTACGTTTTAAAAGTTTACTTTCAAAAATGTTTAGATCCGAGTTATATGTTTAACCAATTCACAATATGAACAAGCAATAACTATCTAAACTAAAACTAGATAACAACAATAATAATGTAAAGAGATAAGGAAAGAAACAACCAAACCAAGACACTAAGATTTTATAGTGGTTCGGCTACGAAGCACCTCTTCGCCCTACTCCACTCCCCGAGTATCCGACTCGAGATTTCACTATGTCAACAAGCTCCCTTTAGGCGGAGAAAACCGTTTACACGTCGCTTACGTTATTTTCTGACACTAAGCTAAATGTCGAGTCCTAATCTTAGCTAGAACCAATCTACCACTTCACAAGATATACACACTCACAAGATCTACACAATATCCGAATCACACAAATACACAAGATAAATACAATGGAGGTTTGGAACTTAGAAGAAGAAAGGATAGATTACTAATCAACACTTTGTTTCTTGACGAATACAAGTGTTCTTCTCTTACACTTAATAGAGAAGAGAGATGAGATGAAGAAGATATTATTAGATCACTTGAAACAAGATCTAAATAGGTTAGTGATCAAGAGTTTTAGTGAGAGAAAGAAGTTTTAGAGAGAGAGAAGACTGAAAAATTTTGTGCAAAGAGGAATGTTTTTCTGCTAGGAATATAGCAGTATTTATAGATAGAAAATCCCAACGGTCATCTGTGAGCGGTCCCGGCGGTCCCAGATATATATGGGAGCCGCCAGGCCTATAAGGGAGCCGCCCATAGACTCCGCTCCTAGTTTTGTCTTTTCGTGGTGAATGTTGTAACTGTTATAGAACCTTCCATTTTGAGAGGAAGATTTGAAATTCAAATTTTAAGTTTTTAATAAAACTTTTCTTTTAATTAGAAAATATTTTGTAAATGTATTTTTAATAAAATACTTTTGTAGAGTTAAAAGTGCGGATTAAGAGAAAAATATTTTTTTGGTCACTAATCATGCTTAATGATTTTGTTTGTCCATACCTTAAGTGATCACTAATCTTAGAAATGGAATTTTACATTTAATAATTTGTAAATGTTTATTTTTATCGTAAACGTTTTTACATTTTGTTATTATCAAAACGTTGAGAGGTCTAAAAATATAAATAACGTTTTTAGACATTATTTGTATTAACAAAGAGCATGTCCAGGTAAACATAACCAGACACGTGCAGAGCATAATTAGACACTAGTGCGAGGTTAAATGCACAATCAAGAAAAATCATACAGATGAAGAACCAGAACCAGGTTTTTGAAATGAATGTAAGAAATGATTGGATATAAAATGAAGTGTCAGAGGTGACAGCTGTGTTTTCAGTAATCATAGTGATTATTGTGTTTTCTCTTTAGGATAAACGAGTGCGCATATGACCCGCGCGTTGCGACAGGGGTTAACATGTTGTCGAAAATTATTTAGTACATATTTAGTAACCCAGTAGTAGTGTGTAATGTTACAGGTGGGGCTGCTTTATAGATGCGGCATTTTATTTATTTCTTTCTTTGCATCTTTTTGGAATCACATCTAGTAGCCTTCTTTTAGAAATCGCAAGTTGCTCAGAAAACGTCCCATAAACATTACAAAAGACATGAGACATGAATGCCGCATTGATCCTAAGGATTTTATAAATATAGTAAGCATATCGTCATCATATAATAACTTGCAGCAATTGTTTAAGGTTGTATTACTCTGATAGATATAATGTTTGCTGAATTAAGGTCAAACTAATAAAATTTACAAATACATTGATAAACATTAACAGTACACCAATATAATGTTGGCCGAAGGTTTCTTACATATCTTGTCGCCCATTGTTGGTATACTCTAACTTTTATTTGTTGTTGTGCGTAGATTTCAAGTCTCTTAGGTTGATACTTTTAGGTTGGTCGATGATCATTTTTCCAACTCTTTTGGATGTTAGGTTTGATCCGCTAGTTGTTGTTATTTCCTGTAAATTGCATGATTAGGAAATGTTAATGTAACTAAACGAAATTGAAAGAACATAGACCCACTCATCAAAAATTGCTTTCTCACCTCATAATAAGCATATAAACAGCAAAAATAAGCAATCCTGAACAAAATTAATGTCACAAATATGCTCGACAAAAAAACAAAATTGTCGTTAATAAACGCACCTTAGACATTATGTTGCTGACCATGGTCCTGCAATATAACATAATATAACTGTTAGAAAGCAACAATTGTTTATGTAAATATGTAGCATGTATGACAATCACATATTCTGAAACACATATATATATATATATATATATATATATGCTAGTCACAATACGTAATAGCAGGACACCACTCTAATATTAAATCAGTTACTATTTCTTCTAGTGTAAGTGTTATTGTCAATATTTAGTTATATAAAGCATAACCATACAACATAGATTAAGGAAAGTAAGTAAGATAACATAATCATTATTGGTTGTCATTACACCCGAACAAAAATGAAATACACCTGTTTGTTGGTGCAACATTTACTAGGATCTCCTTTATGTTTTAATAATGACAAATAAACGTTCGCAAAACGTAAAATAATAAACGATAGCCAAAATTCGGAAAAACAGATTCAAGAATCTGGCGCGCTGGGCACGCGTCAGCGAGTGGCCAGCACGCCACTCGCGAAGTCTGTTATATGGATTTTGCAATTGTTGGCTTTCTTCTTACCCGACACATATGCAAACTTCAATAAAGGTATGTACATGATATTTGAGCATTTGGGAACACTCCAAATGACGTTTAGACTTAGAGAGGAGCAAAAAACGAATCCTCCTATTTTTCTATAAAACGTCAACTCAAACCTTTTATCAAACGCATCTAGCAAAGGCCGATACTTCTTTCTAAACCTAGTATGATCATGTTTTCAACATACCAACAAGCAAAAGTATTTGTTTGACCTTAATCTGGATTTATGTTGTTTCCAATCACGTAGCGGGTTTTACTCCCTTATTGGTCAAACTAAGTCAAATGTCACATTGCGTAAATGCATCCTTTCCCGTTATGCGATATGTTTTACTTAAGATGCAAAGCACTTAGCTTATTTGCATCAAGATGATTAGTGATCAAATCATTATTGATTATCATGGATTAAAGTCTAAATGACTAATTGAGTTTATGGTATTTGGAAGTTAATCATACTTTGAATTTTCTCACTTCATTACCCATAAGTGTTTTTATAAACTCACATGTATTCCTCACATGTACAAGTCAACACTTCTTCTATACAATCCTTCAACCCGCTCTTCCTAATCACTTGTTTACCTTTCTTACCCATTAAGTGATTTCATCTCTTCTACACACACTCCAAACATCTCTTCCTAAAACAATCCCATAATCACATATGCCCAATCTTTTTTCTCTTATTGTCAATGCGATTATTAACCCAAATTAATCCTTTGATTTCATCCTTATCTTCATCTTCATCATCATTCATCTTCAAACCTTTCATACACATAAACCTTCACCAAATAATCCTCAACATGCCAACTCACATTTTCTTACACAATGTATTATCTTTGTACTTGTTGTACCTCATGTCCCCTACATTCCTAACCAAGGATATCCACAACATTTAAATTTCACACACACACACACACACACTTCTTTATCTTCACCATTGATCAAGACATTTTATCAATCCAAGTTTCCACACTCTTTTATCCACTTTTGGATTAAAACTCAAACAAACACACTTTCACTTCTATCCTTGATCAAGCCACCTCATCAATCCTATCTACCTCATTCTCTTCTCAACCATTAGATAGATCTTTAATCTCAAACAAACACACTTCCTCTTACAAACATACTCTTCTCACTCACACAACAAACACAACTCTCTTATCACCCTTATCTTGCCATATCATCTATCCAACCTATCTCTTTTCTTCACATCCTCACCTTTCATTTTAAACAAAGATCAATAGGCTTCCTTATGTCGCATCATGACAATTCATACACAACTCATACCTTTTTATCCAATATGTGCTTAAAGATTTTGTACTTCAAATTTCAAATCTTTCCTGCCTTTCTCTACAAGTAAAGAATATTCCATGAATATTCTCTTGTACCCTAACTAGATATTTCAAATCTTTAGTTGGATCCCAACTAAGCTAGTTAGACTATAAGGAATACCCAAAATACCCTTTTTTGATAATCCTTTTCTCACTTTTCATTATCAGATAAGCAAAACGCTTTTAATACTTCACAAACATTTTATCAAATGGCTATTTGAGTTGGTCGACCTTGAGTATAAGAATGATTGAAAGGTCATAGCGTGAAGTACAATTGAGGGTTTAACAAGTGTGGGTATTTAAAATGGCAAAGTCCCAAAGAAAACAATCGCATGATTCTAGCACGCTGGCCACGTGCTAACGCGTGGGCAACGCGCCAAACTCGAATTGTTTTTAACAATTTGGGACTTTTGGCCTATAAATGTCCACCCTTGGCCTTTGTATTCCTCACCTTTTGGAAACATTATTTCCTCTCTTTTCTCTTCTCTAATCCTCTAAGTCTAACACCTTTTCTGTCTTAATCTTATCTTCTATCATCCATTGAAGAACACACATCTCCGCAAGAGAACTACACAAGTACCTAATCCATACTTGTGTGTTTTGTCGAGGGTCTTCTTTCTCGTACCCTTTCTTGAGAATCGAGTCTCTAGGTTAGGTTAGGACTTGATTCACCATCTATCTTATTTCAAACTATCAAGATGTAAGGGAAGTCTTGTATCTGTGGGATCAAGCCTAGATCATTGAGGATCTAGTTGTGGTTTGATAAGCTTCCAAGAGGAAGGCTTCTAGAGTTATAGGTTAAGTCGAATCACGGATTCTTAGGGGTGGACTTCGAGGGCGGAATACCATAGGTAGTAACTCTTCTATGTGAGCGCTAGTCTTTGTTGAAAGCTGGTAGAGTTTAATTGTAATACGGTTTACAGTCCACCATAAGGGTTATCCTAGTATAGTATCGGAGTCGTGGATTCACAACTGGACGTACGAAAGGACTAAACCCCCTTCCTAAACCAGTATATATCGTGGTGTTGCTTCTTCTCTCTATCTACTTATTGCTCTCATCGTAAAGTATATTAGTACACCACTTGGCTCTTTCGAGACATAAAGTTTTTATAAACTTCAAAGAAGTCAATAAAACCGTATTCACCCCCCCCCACCCTTTACGGTTCTACATTTGGTATCAGAGCATCTTACTTAAGTTTTTAAGCGTTAAAACCTTCCCGAGAAGTCGTTTTAAGTTGAAAACTTCTCTTTCAAAAAGTTCAAAATCCTAACTTAAATTTTTGAAAAAGTTGAGTAAAGATCCATGGCTCAAGAGAACTATGTCGAGGGGTGTTCTATGCAAAGACCACCTTTGCTAGAACCAAATAGGTTTTTCTTTTGGAAAGCCCGCTTTGAGACTTACGTAAAGTCCAAAGATATTGACTTATGGCAAGTCATTCAAAACGGTGATTTCTACTATGAAGAAGTTGAAGACTTGGAAATGAAGTTAATAAAGGAGATGATGTATGAACTTCTTAAAGATGATCAAAAGAAGAAGCTTGGCAAGAATAATGAAGCCAAGATGACTTTTTATAATGCTTTACCTCGAAAAGAGTATGAAAGAATCTTTATGTGTTAAACCGCCAAGGAGGTTTGCCATACACTCATTATCACTTACCAAGGAAATTTATGAGTCAAGAATTGCAAGATTGATCTTCTCACTCAAGAATATGAGAAGTTTTCAATCTCCAATGAAGAAACTATTGATAGCGGCTTCACTCAATTCAACGCTATTGTGACTAGTCTAAAATCTTTAGATCTGGACTATTCAAAGAAGAATCATAAAAAAACGTTTCTTCGTGCTCTTCCATTAAAATGGAGAGATAAGGTGATGGCCATTGAAGAAGCCAAAGACTCGGCTATACTTCCTCTTGATGAGCTTATTAGCGATCTCAAGGTTTATGAAACAATCTTAGCAAGTGATGGTGTTGTTTCTAAACCTATCAAAGAAAGGATTATGCCAATTGATGCGGTCGTTGTAAACACACCAGGTTTTATAACTCCCTAGGCGGAGTACCTAATTGTTGCAGTGTATTATAGGCAAGACTAGGGGATTGTTATCGTTCTCTAGGGGAATATTGTCTAAAGGGTCGAACTAAACCTAACTAAGATCTAAGAGGTTGAGAGAATATTATTTTTGTATTTTTATATTTTTATGAAAGCAAGTAAAATTTAGGTTTTAGAGGTGGGTTTTAATTTAAACTAATTAAACTAAACTACTTTTGGTGGGAACTTATATGGTACACGAACGTATTTACTTAAACATGTATTGCTCCCTAGTTTGCTTCTTCTAATCCTATTGCTTTGTCACACTTATGATGATCTGTGTAAGTATTTCCTGGGTCATGAATAGATTACACGAATTTGCCGTCTTTGTAATATTTCGTTAAGGCAACGCATAAGTAAGGTAGTATGAAGACTATTACAGGGCCCCTAAGAGTACATTACATGCATTAAAAAACTTAAAAGGGATCAACCATATTAGGGATAAGGTAGTATGTGTTGGGATTTTACAACTAATTAACCATTTAATCTACACGAATACGCAGAGGAAAACACATAAAAACATAGAATACATAATTAACAAAGGGAAAAAGAACGTGTACCTTTTAGAAATTAACAAAACACCTTCTTGAATATACGCGTGTGTATAAATTGAATACCACGCAATAACCACCCAAGATCTAATGAAAGATCCCTCTACTTTGACACACATAATACGTTCTTAGCAAATAATTAAGTAAGCTAGTACTATGATAAACCACGATCTAGCACATCTAGGATCAGTAATATTGATATGCACAGCGGAAATTATAAGAACACAATACTACTAAACAAGGTTTTCTATTAATCACTTACCCCACGATCAAATGATCTTGGGGCTAAACTAACTATAACTTATGCTAACTATTAGACTCTCATTGGAGAGTACTAATTTTATTCTGGATACTGCTAAACCAGACGCCCCTACCTCCCTTTATAAACTAGAGAGGCTAGGGTTTACAATAAAACCTAGCTTACACAGAAAGCTAACTACTATATTACATCTTAAGTCCTTGTTGTTTCTTCATTCTTCAATGTCGCATATAATGTTTTGTAATCATCAAATTATAATTCCCAACAATCTTCCCCTATTTGAGATTACAAAACAATCTTCATGAAATCAACAATGCTTCCCCTTGACTTAAGATCTCCTTGAACATGCCACCATAATAATAAGCTGCAATCATGAATCTTCTTCCCCCATTTTTGTACACAACTATAGGGTTACTTTTCAAATGAATTACTGTAGACGAGTTAGTCCTGCAACTTGTGAACGCTTCCCCTCAAGTGGTGCATGTAGATGGTAAATAAACAATAAGCTTTCCCTTAACATGTTTACCATCTCTTGAATCACGAACTTAGTAGGCTCCAAGCAGTAAATTATTAATGAAGAAAAATGAGTATTACCCATATGTTGAAGAAGTAGAATTTCTCAAACTTGTGTCTTATGTCTTGCACTATTCACGTGACGTCGAACTTATACAAATGCTGGTAATCATTTGATAATTATAAGTAGACCGTAACCTCTTGACAAAAATCCTCATCTTCTATGAGACACATAGGATAGAAACGTCAGCAGGATGGGGGTGTGCTGAATGAAAACAAATGTACGTAGTAAGCACCAAAAGATAGACGTTCAGACAAACGTTTGCTAGATTCGTCAAGTCTTCGTCACCACATTATAAGCACGAACAAGTTATCTTAAAATGTTGTAAGCCATTTGAGATATAATAAGACGCGCACCTGTGAAAATCAACTACAACATCGTATAAGTAATAACCAATCTTCTTCAAAATAATCACCAAAAATGAGCCAAATGCGTCCGTGTTGGCTTCAAATAGTAATAGTTAATGAGAAACATCTAAGTGCAACAACATCATCTTCTCTCATGTGACTGCTGCCTCATCCGGCGATCTACTTGTATTCCTTATTTGTACCGTCGCCTCATCCAGCGATCTACGAACAAAAAGGGTACCCTTGTCACATAATTGATTAAAAGGTCATCACATCAAATGTCTTCATAATACATTCCATAAAAAGCCATCATTATTCGAGATCCAAACCCGTCCATAAGTGTGTGTGTCCAATATCGGTCAACACTAGCAGTACATACTAGTTATATCGGACACAACTAGCAGACTTAACCATAAGCTGAGCAGACTTAACTGAGTAATGCTAGCAGAATTAACATCCAAACCAAATAGCAACACTTATT
>BQNB010111620.1:8919-22315 GCA_026074375.1 Tanacetum coccineum | reverse complement strand
ATTAATCAGTTAAGAAACAAGTTCGATCACAGACACAAGTGCGGCGTACTCGAAAATGAGTACGGCGTACTTGCAGGTTTTACGAGGCAAAAAATTCAAATGAAACAAGGTAAGTGCGGCGCACTTGCAGACACAAAATGTAGAATTCAAGAAATTAAGCACGTTTAAGCAAACAAATAGCACACAAACTGATAACAACTTAAAATAATATCCCGGCAGTGGCGCCAAAAACTTGATGTGTGTTTTACAAGCTTTAAATTTATAATACTAGAAATACCAATTTTGACTAAAAATACAATACGGGCAAGTATACCCTTTTGTGTATAGTATAGCCTAGGTAAATCCAGGTCGTTCCACGAGAATTAAAGTTTTCACAAATTGTTATAAAGGTGCTAAGGTCAATATGATTGTCACGGAACAAATTAACTAAAACGCGCATATATCGAATATTGTAAAGAAAGCGATTACGAGGTGGTTCAAGCAAAGAATTAAAGCATGTTTGTTTAGGTAATGATCACTAAGACATAAAAGTGTTTAGGATAGTGTTTATAAGTTTAGAGAATAGAGATATCACGAGTCACAAATCCTTTCGGCCTTTAAGTGTAACTAGTGATTATATTGATTAATAACAACGAATCTTTATGTCCTTTAGACGTTATTATAACCAATATATATTGTGGAATGATAGAACGCATATATAAAATAACCCTTTCGGCCTATATTCTTATATCAAATATGTTTTACCAAATCAATAAACACATATCCAAACACTACATATCAAATATCACATATCGCCCAAACAAACACAAGACCACTACTCCATAATCAAACAAATAATACACATATTAAACTCATAAAATTCATAATCATTCATTATTAAAAGATAATAGAAACGATACCAAAGTTATAAGATCAAAGATGTCGATTACAAGTTTTTCCAACCGAAAACTATTATCAATAACCCAAGATATCAAACCCTATTATCCCGAACCCCTAAGGTACTGTTAGTACACTTCTAGAAACAAGAAACAAGTGGGTAATTCGTCCAACACGGTTTCGATTGAGTAGAAGTATGATCAAGGGTGAACTTGGTGTAAGTTTCACCCTTATGACTTTAGGATCTTTCTCTTATGGATTCTATGGATTATTCTATGATTTGGGGCTGTTTAAATAGAGTTTATGGATGCCAAAAAACGTGCTAAGGAAGGGTGGCAACCGTATGAAAGGACTCCATTGAATGCCAAACTCATTTAAGATCATTTATCATAATTGCATAAAAGTACGCCGCACTTATTAGAATGTGCGCTGCATATTGGGCATTTACAGCTCCTCCTGACTATTTCTTTAAGTTGTAGATAATTGTTTTCTCTTTTCGTGGCCGCTTGAATAAACTCAATCCGAGTTTGTATGACCAAGTTATGGCCAAAACATTGAAGGTGTGTCGAGAGTTCTTGAATTTGAGTTTACTTCTTTGTTTAAGCTCCATATCTTCGTGTATTCTTCTCGTTTTTTTCACGACACGTACCATGAACCTATAATATCAAATATAGTCTATTAAGTATCAAAAGTTCTTATAATTAACCAATAAATATATATATAAGCACAGATAACACATATAGAAATATATATAAAATGCACGTTATCAGTAGCCTATACAAAAAAGTTATAAAATGCATTGGTAAACTTACTTCAAGTTTTGGATATCAATGACCTTCCTTATGGTTCGGTTCCGGGTAGGATCTCTTGCAATTTGTGGTCCACTAATCCGTAGCATGATGCCAATATAATCTGAGGGAATAATATGTTGTTACGTTGATGTGTGTATTATGTATAAAACAATAGATATAAATACTTGTCAGTATAGCGCTAGGTACATCAGTTTTTAATAGAAGCTCGTTGTATGCTGCAAATATAAAGTAGTGGTCCGAAAATCCATCATTTGTGATGTCAAACTGGGTGTATTTACCGAATGCCAATGTGGTACCATGATGTAAAGTTCTCTGTCATGGGCTTGTTTCTTCGCAAGTGAACCTTGAATTTATGTACGCACGTCCATTTGTAGCAAATAGTCAAAGAACTCAGTGTCTTGAATGTTCATGTTTGCTTGCATAACTCTTCCCGTGGAATGTCGTTTACGAAAATAAAAAATAAGCACTTTTCAAACATGTAATGATTTTTTTGTTGACAATTTTTTTGACATACCTTTCTGTCAATTAGTATGGAGCAAAACCCGGTAGGTTCGGCGACCCACTTGCCGTAGTTTTTTGTCTTAATTTTTTGTTGTTGTGTGTTGTTTTGAGCTAATTAATAGGAATGATGTTCGAGTGTTCTGCTATCATTTTGCTTTTATTTTTGGAATCTTGATTCGAGATGCTAATTTTCGGCATTTTCCTACGAATTAAAAAAGTTAGTAAAATCAAATAACATAATACTCAGGCTGTTTGTTAGGTGCATGGATTTCTATTATAAGCATCATATATTAATAATCACAATAACATATTCAATGTACATATCATTCAAAGTATGGCTATGAAGAATACATGTTGTTTTCGCTATAATTAAATAAGTTAAACATGTGCATTTTTTATTTTGGCAAGGAAATATTTATACACTATATATTTGGTAGTGTTTGGTGGTGATTCTCCTGTTGGTTAATGAGAATTTTCAGCCCTTGTGATGACGTTGCCCTATACAGAGCAACGTATAGTTTCCCGTGCGCGAACACAGGTTCAGGAAGATAAATTCCTATATTGTTTAAAGATTGGCCTTCACTTTTATTAATTGTCATGGCGTAACACACTTTTACGGGGAATTGTTTTCTTTTAAAGATAAACGGCATATGTGAGTCTTTATTCATCAATGGGATTCGTGGAAGAAACACTTTTTCAGAAACTCTCATGCTAGTAATTATTTGGGCTTTTATTATCCTACCCATCAACTGTGTAAGAATCTTTCGTGTGCCATTACAAAGACCACCAACTAAGTTTACATTTTGCAAAAGCATTATGGGTGTTCCTACTTTGAGTGAAAAGGCGTGAGGTGGCATCCCTACAAAGATAAAGGAGTTTAGGTATTTTGTAGGGTATAGCAATTTAGTTTCACCGTCTTCGTTTCCGCGATGAGTTGCTTCGTCAAAATTGTTATAAGTCTGGCTTTCAGGCTCAACCATTGATAGTACTTAGGTTTTTATAATGTTGGTTGTTTCATTTTTGGGACACACTATAGCTTTGTGCTGCAATTCTTGTGCATTTGGTCTTTCAAGCGTCTATTCATCGTATATAAACATTATGAGTTCTAATATTCCATTCTCGTCGTCAGGAATGCACAGCTCATTTGGCATTTGTACCGACGAACAGTCATCAGCGTTTGATTCATCAGGTGTGCCACTGTTACCATCCCCAATATCAATAAGTCACCTTAAGAAATTAGAGATACTTTACATTTCATGCTCTTGAAGATCTAGTTGTAGTAGTCGCATGTTTTGCTCGAGAAAGTGTATTTGTAAACCGGGCCACAAATATGATTCAACAATGGAAGAGCTAATGATTTCCTCCTTTAAAGCCTTTCTTTTGACTAGAAGAGTTTGCCTGAATTCGCCTTCGAGCATAATACTTTTCCCTCTAAAAACAACATTGGGTGCATCAAGTACATTTCTTAGAGTTTGCTCTAAAGTCTCAAAGCAACGACGATCATTTATTGGTGCTTCATCCCATATGATTAGATCTGTTTCTTTTAATAAGTTCGCAAGTTGAGTGTTTTTTTACACTGCACATCGATTCATCCGTCAAATCGAGGGGAAGTTTGAAGCGGGAATGTGTCATACGACCCGCTCGTAGCAAGGACTATTTTTGCTTCTGCGCGTAGAGTACATATTATGGTTTGCCAAAGGAAGGTTTTTCAGGTACCACCATGACCATACACAAAGATTAGCTGTTGGTTTCCATTTGTTACAACACTAAGTGTAAGATCAAATATCGATTTTTGCTCTCTATTGAGTCTGAAAAGTAAAATTTCTCTTTCCTTCATCAGTTCAGCGCGATTGTAATTTTTTTCCTCCATTAGCAGCTTCTTGCGCAATTGTTTCAGGCGGTGAAGGCAATCCAAAATCTTTCAGCGTTCTAGAGCAAGAATTCAAGATCTTCCCGATCTCACATAAAACAAATCCTTCCATTTCTTTTTCATTTTAATGAACCTCGTGTATCCCAAGTGTTGCAGAAAGCCTGTTTGGAATGTCACCACCCAAAAACCTTTCCACAACGACACCAGATGAGTCACCTCACAGAAAATTAGAATTTGGACAAAGAGAGAACATAATTATGTGGCTGTTGCACGGAAAGCAGCTTCTTGTAATGCGGTTTCCCATTCACGATCATCACCTAACAATCCAAGTGCCTCACACGCTGCCATATTTGTTGGATAAACTTTGTCATCTATATTGCGTATATCTTTGAAAGAACGGCATCCTGTTCAATGACATAACATCATTCTTTCATAAAAAAGATCCCCTGAACTGGGGTGGGTGTATGTAAGCCTTCCGATCGATGGCTTATTCAAATTATGACGGCGCTGCCATATTTTGTTCGTTGCATACCACACAAACTCTGTCAGGAAGTTTAAGTACGTTAAATGGCGGTCGTCAGTGTTGCGCTCATTGTAATTCAGCCACTCAGTTAGAGTTGTCTTCTTCTTGCAAGGGGCGGCCAGTACTGATGTAATTTTGTCTTTACTTCTGAACGATATCCTTCGCATATCTTGCAAGTGCACAACCAAAATCTGAACTGTAGGTTCGCGAGGATTCTCCAACTTGCTTTGTGTGGACCGGCATACCTTGCATCAAGGTAGTTTTTGATTTCGTCTATTTGAATCCTGGAATTGCTGCTAGATGGTGCAGGATTACCAATCGGTCTTGTTATATGTGTAACCACATGGTTAGAACCTTTAGAGATGTATTTAAATAAGTACTTGATCAACATTGTCCACCCACAGTATTCAACATTGATATGGGCATAGTACTCATACAAAGCTCACGATTATATGGAACAACATAGTTGTTATCAAGCTGTAAATTTTTCTTATCTGTATACCCATCAGTGTTCCTTCTTTTATACTGAACATATCCATCCTTGTCGATGTAAGTCTCGTCACAATATATTTTTGGAAAATTTTTGCTGCAACGGGAACCCTCTTGCATACACGGAGCACTTTGGTTGGCCAAACCACATGGTCAATCGGATCCGACAGTTCTGCAGATATAAATCTATCTACATCTTCATATCTCGGAATCTTCGTTGCTTCTGAAATCCATATAAGTGAATGGCAATGCGGAAGGCCTTCTTTCTGGAACTTAATCATGAACTACAAATGCAAACACGTTATAAATTTATCAGTTGTATGTTTAACATGGAGCTAAAAACATAAACAGTCATAAATTTACGCATAACAAATAAGTTACCCTCGGTTACATCACCAAATTTTCTTTCGTTCCGCACAAACTTAACATAGTCTTGAACCGTTCTTTCAAACACCCGATCAACTATATCAGGCCTATCCGCAATAGTTAGTTACGGAAACGATTCCATGTACTCCGTAATTTCTAGCCATGTCGGAAGCATTGTTCTCAAGCCCACGTCACTAGCATCGCGATCACCTTTCATAATGGCATCGTACAATCCCGAGAGATACTTATTTCTTATGTTATTTTGTTTTTTACTTATTGATGTGGAGGTTGTAAACGTAGAAGTTTTACAACCCTCCTCCTAGGCAGAGTACCTAATCGTTGTAGTGTAGTATAGGTAAGACTCGGAGGATTGATCGTTCTCTAGGGGAATAGTTTGGGTAGGTTCGAATTGTATGTTTAATAGGGTCTAGAGGTTGAGAAAGTATTATTTTTGTGCTTTTATATTTTTTTTAAAAGCAAGTAAAATCTTGGGTTTGAAAATGGGTTGATTAAACTAATTAACTACTCCTAATTCTATACTAATTGCAGAAAAGTAAAAGTGATGGAAAACTCGTATGGTTAAACAAATGTGTTCACCTAATCATGCACTACTCCCTAGTTAATCTCTCGTTTTATTGCCCGTCACCCTCATTAATGTAATGTGTAAATATTAAATACTTAATTCGGAATCCACCCAAATGGCAAGGTAGTATGAAGACTATTGATGGGTTTCCTCTAACCTAATCGCGTTTCCCTAGATGTCTACGCTAATGTAATATCTTATAGCTAGTTTTCTAAAGCCTAACGTGCACACCATTAACAAGAATCAATAATAAAAGGGATAATGAACTAAGTTTCATGCAATCATAAGCAAACACGATTTAAATTTAGCCAAGCATGTTAATTGAAAGCAAAGAACAATTAATCAAACGACACATAGACATATCGAATGATTAAAAGGGATAAAGAATTTCACTTCAATTGAACATGGAGTTATGATGAGTACACAAGGGTTAAGAAACTCTAAAAAACGACCTAAGTGCCTGCTATAAGGCTTACTTACGAATTCAGTTCGTTTCCCCAACGTTTTTCCCACAAAACCTAAAAAACAAGGGTTCGATATATAGAGTTTAAGTCACGACGTCATCCCATCTTGACGTCGTCAACTCGTAGAATCTTCTATGGGCTTCTCAGTGTCGGCTACTATGACGTCGTCAACAAAAGTTGTGACGTCGTTCCTTTGATACTTTGACGACATCACGAGGAATTATGACGCCGTCTCCACGCACTGTGAGAGTTCTCTTGATCAAATTCGTGTAGAGTTGCAATCTTCTCCCGTTTCTTCTCAAATTGATCCCAAGTCATGTGTTTTTCCTCTAAATGCTTCCCAAATGCTAAAACATCAAAAAGAAACAATTAAGTACAATAAATAAGGATATTTACATGATTTTAGGGTTAAATGATCCTGAAAAAGTGTATAAAATGGCACATCATCAAATACCCCTACACTTGGGATTTGCTTTTCCTCAAGCAAATAGGCTTTTCTACATAGTAAATAGCAAAGTCGAGGGCATTTAACCTACTCGATAAAGATAGTTTATAGCACAACCGAATTAACCTCGTAATTAAAACCATGGAAATTATATTCTAGCACCTCACATAAGTGTTTGGATTCTCTCTTTGTCTCGGTGTAATAATGGATTATAACATTTATAGGAAACGGGAAAAATAAACACTCACTACTTGTCATAGTATATAAATTACTATAAGCTTGATAAAGGATCAAACCTCCACCGCTTTGGCGTAAGAACCTAGGAATTACTATCAAAGAGGTCTTTTAAAAGGTTGTAGCGTTAGGTGTAGGGTAAAGGAAACACGAGTGGGGGATATGGGGGAATTTAACTAGTGGCGAGCTAATTATCTACAAGAATACATGTAAAAGGCGTTGTTAAGCCAAGACTCGACCAAACTAGGACAATAATATACACAACTCTACATCAAACTCTTTCTTTTTCTTTTCTCGAAATTTCTTGACATCGACATAAGCAAGATGGCAGCCCGTATATTCTAACATATTTTTTTGCTTTTTTTGATTTTTTTTATATACACTTTTGCCTTGCCATCTGCTGAAACATAATTAAACATAACTCGGGGTTTATAGTTGCACCCCCTACACTTGAGTTTTTAATACTCAATAACATAATACTAACTAATGACCCGAATTGAGAAGGATCAACAAAACATGGAGGATATTAGACAAATACGAGGGTAATATTTTGACTTTATTCCCCATTTCTTCATAAAATAAAAGCTACCATGAATCCCAATCATCCTAAAACTTTATACACTAATAATGACTCGACTTAGCAACCATGTAATCAAGTAAATAATTAACTGGGATTTAACAAATGTGATAAAAATAATGTACTAAAAATGAGTACATAAAAGGATTGCTAAGGCGATTTGGGTGTAACATTTTGGTAGAGTATAAACAAATCTCAACTACTAAATACTCCGGAATAGTCTATTCAAGAATTTCTTCATCCAAAGAAATCCCCTTTTGGTCGTTCTGAAATACTTAATAGAAGAAAATGAAAAGGATAAGCTCATAGGGGTATACTAGGGGTATCTTGCACTAAAAATAAGTGCGAAGCAAGGGTGTGGGGGTAGTTATATGATCGAGGAGATCATCATAACCATAAAAAATATAGGCTAAAAACAGGGGTTTATCCTAATGTCTCCTAAATCCTAATTACACGAATGTGATCTCACTAGCAGTCTCAGGATGAATCGCTAAAGCAAGTTCTAGAGTCTATAATACTACTTGTACACTCTCATAAGCATTAAAGATGAATGTTTTAATTCTTAAAGATCTAGGGGCGAACCTCAAATTTTTGGGGTGGAATTTTTGAGTGGTAGGCTTTTTGTGCTAGTCATATAACTCCTAACCATGAGACGCTTCTAATACTATAGTTTCATCGATATATGCCATAAAAAATTTAGATTTGGGCCAAAATGACTGTCCTAAACTATGTTTTGGTATATTACACATCTTTTTAAAGACAAAGCAAATGCAATTGAAAGAATAGTTTTTAACTCTTTTATTACCCCCTACACTTATTTTGAGCACTGTCCCTAATGTTCTATGAGTACCTGAAAACAAATAAAGGGAAGATAAATAAAGAGACAAGAGAAACTAATACTCCTCTGGTTTGCTCAGTATCTGAGAAGAAACAAGATAATTCTGGCTAAATCTTCATTCAAGAATCGTCCAAGTGAAAATCCTAAGAGCTTTCGGACTCTTCTTATCTAATATAACCTAAAAATCAAAGACAAAAACAACTATACCAAGCGTAAAATCCTGCGGGAAATGATATATAACCCTTATTAATTAGGTACAAGACTCCTACGAAAGCAATAAAGATAGAATGTATGTACTAATGTAATCGTGGTTTTCTGCAAGAATCAGGAAAATTAAAATTTCTGGAAATTAAACAAAAATAACTTTTCAAAAATTTGAAAAAACCCTAATTTCGTTAGTGCTACAGTGGTGACGTCGTCAGGAATAAATCCTGACGTCATCTCCACACACTGTGAAATTTTGTGGTTACGTTTTCTGAAGAAAAGAAATTACACAAATATCCTAATAATTATTTTCTAGAAAAATTTTCTGCATAAGCCATAAAACGGTTAGTATAAACATATGACTCAAAACAAACAAACAAAACATAAAATATGAATTACTTTAAAATTATTTATTTTACATGTTTGAAAATTTTGGTTCTTAGAAATCGGATATTCTCCCCTACACTTATTTCATACAAAATACCTTTGATTGCAATTTTTTTGGGTAAAGGGCTTTACCCTGGTAAAATATACCTTTGATTGCAATTAAGACAAAGTTAAAGACAAAACAATGCATGATCACATATATAATTCAAACATACAAGAACAAATAACAAAAATAAAAACACGCGACACTCCTAAAATGCATGAAATAAAAGATTGGGTTGCCTCCTAATAAGCGCTTTTGTTTATTAACGAGTCTTGTAGCTAGACTCGGAGTCACACTCCTTTCGTGACTCCTTCATCACTCACACTACTACTACTCTCTTCGAGTCCAGTTAAGTATTCGGGTCCTAGCTCCAAATATTCTTTATAAAACCCCAATACCTTATTCATCACATAATCTACTCCTCTTCTTTTGTCCTCCTCATTCCTAAAGTAGAGCGATTGCTTGTGTTCTTTTTCCATATTCAGCAATGATTTAAATTGCTCTATCTTATGGGGCATCATATAAGCAATTTCATTGGCTTCATTAGTGAAATTTACTATTCCTAATGATGAATCATAAGTCATGTTGGATAGTTCAACAAATGGCTTTCCAAGCACTACTTGTGATAAGCCAAGATCTATAAATGAACTAATATCCTCTACAATCAAGAAATCCGAAATAGAAGTGAAATTCCCTACAAGGATGTGCATTCCTCTAACTCTTCTCGTGAAATTACTTATTCCTCTAAGACTCTCAGGATCATCCCTAGGTTCAAGTTGTCTTTTCATGATCCAATTGTAATGCATACGAGTCATGATGTTTATAGGGGAATTAAGATCTATGTAAGCCTTCCACACATGTACGTGTCCTATGTTGCATGGTAATTTAAGGTTCGAAGGACTTCCTCCTACAATGATTGGGCGTCTCATAAACAAATGTTGAATTGGGTCACACAACAAGTACTTATGATATATTAGTTTGCTTCTAGTTGGAAATTTATCAAAGTATTCGACACATAATTCCTCTTCTACTTCATCATCGTTTTACTCTAATTCCTCCTTACTAAAGTCATCATATTTCTTAACTAATTTGACAAACATAACATCTCCATCATTTTCTTTTTTGCAAATAATTTTTATATTAGATATGGGGTGTATCACACCCCCAAATCTGACGACAATGGAAACGGTAACAATTGGGGTGCGACGTCATAGCACAACAATCAAGTAATAGGAAACGACCTGAAAAAAGAGACGTTTTTAAATAAAATGCATTCGATGCTTCATAAAGATCAAGGTTTGCAACATTGGTCCCCAAAAGAAATACAATACAGATGAGATAAAGATCCACACTTTCACAAGATTTGTCCAAAACACATAGTTTCAAAGGTTAACAACGGGTTAATAAAAAAAACAAGTTTGATAGTTTAGCGTCGAATAAAGAAAACACAGAATCCATCGTCAGTATCTCCACGCGGCTCCCATCCAGAAATCACACCTTTGGATCTGAGATTAAAACATGTTAAAACATCAACAACATTATTGAGTAAATTCATAGGTTTAACAGTAATAAAGCCTGGACCACAAGAATTAATTAATGTAGACAAGAAAAACAAATTCACCAAGTCTAATGAAAAACAATATATTATTGCTCTAAGCTCATGACATCGAACCTTAACACGTAATATAATCAAATTAGTAATCGCAGTATATGCCCCAAACAGGAAAAGAGATGCTGCCAAACATCCTACGTATTATTCAAATGTTAAGTGCGCCACATGGTTATCTAGAAACCAAATTTCCGGACGGGGATTGTCAGACCCGATAGATCTATCCACAACACTCGCGTTTACTCAGTCGGTATTTAACAGTTCATGATAAAAAGGGGACTTAGCGGTAAGGCATCGGAATTTTCCATGCAATATAAATTTCTCGCATGAAGAAGCAATTTTTGTTCACTTGAACGGATGGTTTAGGAGAAAGATGAGCTTCCATCAAGCGTTGGACTTGATTTTCAAAAAGCTTGGCGAAACATGGAGTAAAACTAAAATGACCAAATGTAAAGATTATAATTCTTAGAGGTGAACAATGGAAATATCGAACTACTATATGCACGTAGACGAAAGAAATTTTTAAGCATGACTCAAACTTAACTAAGAACACGAAATTTGCTGAATCGGGTGAAAGTAAAACTAAAAATTTTATTTAATGGTAAAAATAGGATTATAATATAATAAATTTATTTACCTGAAATTACGAATTCTCACAGGGTGACTAAGTTTAATGATTCAAGGAGTGCGTTGAGCTTGCAAGCTTTCCTATCGACTAGTGAGGTTGGTGATTCGGGTGGTGATGGTGGGTTTGTGTTTTCCATAGTGAAGACTTGGTTACTTAAAAATAAAATTACAAACCAACACACAAAGAAAAGATACACTATGAGAAAGCTAAGTGAAAACCTAGACTATTCCCCGGCAGCGGCGCCAAAAACTTGATGCGGATGTTGTAAACGCATAAGTTTTACAACCTTCCTAGACAGAGTACCTAATCGTTGTAGTGTAGTATAGGTAATACTCGGGGGATTGATCGTTCTCTAGGGGAATGGTTTGGGTAGGTTCAAATTGTATGTTTACTTGGGTCTAGAGGCTGAGAGAAGATTATTTTTGTATTTTTATATTTTTTAGAAAGCAAGTAAAATCTTTGGTTTAAAAGGGGGTTGATTAAACTAATTAACTACTCCTAATTCTATACTAATTGCAGAAAAGTAAAAGCGATGGAAAACTCGTATGGTTAAACAAATGTGTCTACCTGCTTATGCACTACTCCCTAGTTAATCTCTCTCATTTTATTGCCCGTCACCCTCGCTAATGTAATGTGTAAGTATTAAATACTTAATTTGGAATCCAGCCAAATGGAAAGGTAGTATGAAGACTATTGTTAGGCTTCCTCTAACCTAATCGCGTTTCCTTAGACGTCTATGCTAATGTATTATCTTATAGCTAGTTTTCTAAAGCCTAACGCACACACCATTAACAAGAAGCAATAAATAAAATGGATAATTAACTAAGTTTCATGCAGTCATAAGCAAACACAATTTAAATTTAGCCAAGCATGTTAATTGAAAGCGAAGAACAATTAATCAAACAACACATAGACATATCGAATGATTAAAAGGGATAAAGAAATTCACTTCAATTAAACATGGAGTTATGATGAGTACACAAGGGTTAAGAAACCCTAAAAACGACCTAAGTGCCTGCTATAAGGCTTTCTTACGACTTATGTTCGTTTCCCCAAAGTTTTTCCCACAAAACCTAAATAACAAGGGTTCTATATAGAGTTTAGGTCGCGTAGTCGTCCCTCACAAATCGTGACGTCGTCAACCCGTAGAATCTTCTATGGGCTTCTCAGTGTCGGCTATTGTGACGTCGTCAACAAGAGTTGTGACATCATCCCTTTGATACTTTGACGGCGTCACGAGGAATTGTGACGCCGTCTCCACGCATTGTGAGACTTCTGATCCATTTGATAGGATATATATAATATAACACAATGCAAATCCCAACCAATTGCCCTTGACCAAGGCAAAAAGTCAAAATTCACAAATAGAATCAATATATATCCGGAAGTTTGATTTCCCGGGTCGTTATGTCCCAACGAGGTGTGCAATTGAGAATCGAATGACGAATTGATAATCGATGTTTGAATATGACTAGATTATGATTGGTTTTCTATTACTACAAGTAAAAATGCAAAATCAAGCAAAAGTAAACCTAAAACGAAAGCAATTTAACTTAAACCCTAAAACGGTGACGTAAAAACGCGAGCTAAAAACCTAAATTATTTAATTTTAATCCCTAAATGATTTTTTAACTTTTAAATGGTCCTAAATGACCAAAAAGGAAGTTTAAAAAAAACTAGACTGAAAACGGAGTTGATTTGAGCTAAAAACGAGAAGAAACGAGAACGGGATCGAATCCCATTCTTTAAAAAATGAAAAGTTGCAAAAATGACCCTATGAAAACACTAATATTTTTCCTAGAAACTATGTAATAAAAGAAAATTTTTAAAAAAAGATTTATATTTTTCTGATTAATATTTTATTTTTTATGAATTTTTTAAGTTTTTAAACAAATTAAATTATAAAAAATACTAAACTATTTTATAAAAATCTTTAAAAAATACAAA
>BQNB010111619.1:5000-12928 GCA_026074375.1 Tanacetum coccineum | reverse complement strand
TTCGGTAAGCGGGGTAAGTTGAACCTGAGATATGTCGGACCTTTCAAGGTGTTAGCCAAGGTTAGGAAGGTTGCCTACAGGCTGGAACTTCCTCAAGAGTTAAGTAGAGTTCACCATACTTTCCATGTGTCTAATCTGAAGAAATGTTACGCTGACGAACCATTAGTCATGCCGTTAGAAGGAATTCACGTTGACGATAAGCTCCAGTTTGTGGAAGAGCCCGTTGAAATCATGGAACGGGAGATCAAACGATTGAAGCGAAGCCGGATACCATTGGTTAAGGTTCGCTGGAACTCTAGGAGAGGTCCTGAGTTCACCTGGGAACGTGAAGATTCGTTCAAACAAAAATACCCACAACTCTTCACAAACCGGGCTTCGTCATCCACTACAAGGTCTTAAGCTTTGAGGACAAAGCTCTTTTAACGGGTGGAGACTGTAACATTTCTCAATTTCAGGTCATTTTACGACTCCTATTATTCGTCACTATTTATTTTGGTCCGATACGCGTTTACTTTTAATATTTACTTTTAAGCTAAATCGCGTAGACTAGAAATAATCATTTAATGTAAACGGTCATCAAATAAATTAAGGTTTACATCAACTAAGTAATATATAATTATTAAAAAGATAATTATAAACTTTGCGTGTTTTATTTTTATTGGTCACGTAAAAGGTTTACGTTTCACAATAAAATACATTTGGACACACCCCGGAAATACCTAGACTTACCTAGACTCAAACCAATACCCACTTTTACTCCATAAACACAAAATTTGTACAATTAGTGTGTTCATAAACCACCAAGGCCGAATAGGGGTAAGTTAAACCCACATATAATTCGTCCCATGTGATTAGCTAGCTAGAAAATCTTGTCATGATCCTTAAAAGTACTAGTACTTCATCTAACTAATTAAAACTTGTCCTAATGGTCTCCTACTAGCCAATTACCCAATGGACAATAACCATTTTCTTCCTTGTTTCTTTGATACCGCGGCTAAGCATGACCAAATACACAAAATCCCTTAGATTTCAAGTATCTAACAAATCTTGTACAACATTTGAGTAATTAAAACTTGTACTTAAGTGGTTTATCAAGAAACCATTTGATATTAACTAGGAAACCTCAAAACTACCTCTTAAGGCTCGACATTGGTTAGTTTAGAACCAAGGGAAGTAACTAGCTCATTTGCCTATAAATACACACTCACCTATACACTTGAACACTTCTTAAACTCTCAAACTCTCTCAAGGCAAAAACCATTCTCATTTCTCCCTATTGCATTCGGGTTAAGTGATAACCGAACCATGCACGCTTACATTTTCCTTCCATGGACACAATGTGTACTTAAGATAGCATACAAGGTTATTAAGAAGGGTATACGAGCTAAGGGTTAGCATACTACACATCCACTTCTCAAGCTAAGAACTATAGGACCCTTGTAAATCACATTCAAACCCATAACGTTTATACTATACGTGGTACTTTGCTAACTAGTTTTTCGTGTCGCGTTTGAACACATGAATAGTGAGATAACTAAAGAAAACGCACGTTAATTTTAAATGAACGTGTTATACGCAATGCTATTGCGTATAACTTGTGTGGTGATTTAAAATACATAGAACACATGTAATGTGACCTAGTAACAAGCAAAGCGTCAAAAATTGTTGTTATAAGGAAACCACACGTAAACTTTCGTTGTAAAAAACCTAAGATGGCTTGGGGATACGTACGCGACCTTAATAAGCACTTGCATGTAAAATGCGACGTGTATACATGTTAAATACGCAACATTTTTTTCACTAGAGCACGGTTCGAAACATATAAGGGGTTAGGGAAACTAACGAGCCACAAAGGGCCTTGAGTGACCCAAACGTGCTCACGGCTTTGGCCTAACCGGCCTAACAGCCCACGGGTAGGATTCATGGCTTATTCATAAGCTCCTTCGAGCTTAATATGGGACTAAGTAAGCTTATTAGACGCGGGGACTAGTAGAACGCAAGGAGGAAACCCTTAACGGGCCACCCATGGGCTCGTTAAACCAAAATAGACCCAACAGGTCCAATAGAGGAGACCCACAGCTTATTAATAAGCTCCACAAACTTATTTAAAAACCTAAAATGCTTATCGAAGCTAAATGGACCCTAATACTCACTAGAAAACCAATCGAACCCTTAATGGGCTTGCTAGTCCATTACCGAGTCCAAACGTAAACCTATAAGCCACAATAAGCTCAAACGGCTTATTGGTGAGCTTATACAATTTTAGAGAACTTATTAGACTTAGAAAATGCTAATGGACCTTATTGAGATAACTTGAACTCGTGTAAACTTATCCGGGTTCTTATTGGGCCCAAAAGCCCAATAACGAGCTTATTGGCTTATTGGATAAGCTGAACACTAAAACAAGTTAGTTATGACCATAAGAGCTTAATGAGATGAGAAAATAAGTTGAACCACTTTATTTAAACCTTAGTGGACTTTTAAAACCAATCGGGTTAGAGTTATTGGGCTAACAAGCCCAATAAGCTCGAATAAGCTCCAATAAGCTCTCTCGAGCTTTATTTTTAGCTTAACTGACTTAAATAAGCATAATGAAGGCTTTTGTGCTTCTAAAGTTCAAATTGGACCTTTAGATGGCTTATTGGACCTTAACGGGTCCAATAAGGCCCAATAAGCTCAATAAGCCAAAATAAGCTCATCCGAGCTTATTTATGGGCTGACAACAGCTTATATGACTTATTGGAAAGTAATAAAACCAATTGCCACTTGTTAGAACTTAATCGGGATTAAAATGCGATTTTTACAAGTTAAGGGACTAAAAGTGTCAATTTGCAAACTATAGGGTCAAAACTGTCAATGACTGACTTTATAAGGTTTAGGGACTGTTTTGGTCACTTTTGGAACTTAAGGGGGCTGTTTTAAACATATAAGGACCTAAAGTGTAAATTGTGTAAAGTTGGAGGACTAAAAGTGTAATTATGAAAACTTAAGGGTTTGAAATGTAAATAGTATATATGTCATACACCTAGGGGCTGTTTTAGTAATTATACAAAACCTAAGGGTATTTTATAAACAAAAGTGATTTCATAAACACTTAACATATCGGACGAATTATATTCGGGTAATATACGAGTTAACTTACAATTTAATAAATACGAATATTTATTAATAACTTTTATACGTATACAAGAACGTATGAGATCGTATACCTCCCCAAGGGGCCATCAAACAATTTCAAATACATTAAACATGTACACCACCACACAAGTGATAACAGTATATATAAACTAGCAAATTATTGTAGTTTATACATTGAGTCTTTAGCCTAAACTTGTAGACTAAGACTGACCGTACTTACTTAGGTACTTGACCGTGTGATTCATTGCTATACTTGGATATATTTATCATTCAGAGGACTATCTACTGAGGTGAGTTCATCTTTGAGGGTGAGAACATGCTTGTTTTACAAATTAGACGCAAGTGTACATTTTATACAATGATTACGTGTTTTCCTAAGTAGCGATAACCCACTGAGCCCTTTATCATGAACTGTCAATTACTAGATTGTAAGCGCGAATGTTATAGATAGATTTATTTAGGATTGACAATCCCTGTTCGGGTGATTAGCTATCACCGGGAACGAACGTATACCATGTCGGATTTGGGAAGTTGCGGGTTAGAACATCATTCACGGGCATTCATTGGCAATACATTGCATTCATACATGTCGAATTTCAGTGTCATGAGCTTAGGAAAACGTAATTACCTTTTATGATGTTTGCATCTATTGCTTAATCATACACTTGGAAATCTTGCGGTCCTACAATTGATTTACATAAACCTATAAATTCACCAACTTTATGTTGACGTTTTAAGCATGTTTTTCATGTCAATAAGGCACGAGGTGCGATGATACATTGGAAGTCAATAATTAAAGAGTCAACATTTAATATTTGGGGTCTTATTACATTTTGGGGACAATTGTTATAAACCAAAATCTTCACTTATAGTGTTGAACAATTTAAAGCCATGAGCTTATGTAACAAACAAGTATTTTGTTAATCCAATGTATCTTTTTCAAATGACACATTTAGTGGTCGTTCTCATATCTTGTGCTATTGATCCATAAAGTAACTCCCTCGGATATACATTATATTCCGCTGCTACCCAGATTTAGGGTTGTTACAGATTGGTATCTAGAGCCAAGGTTATAGAGAACCAGGTCAAAAGTTTTTTCTGGACTATAACCATTTTCAAACACTGTTTTCACAAATGGGATTTGCGAGGGACATACATGCATTACTTGTTTACATCTAGCACATATATGCTTACATGACATGCATTGTTTTAGCATTAGTAGGGTACTAAGTGCTTACATGATTGATATACGTGTATATAAAGGATATTACAGGGTCGAAAGCATAAATGCGAGTGTTTTGTCCCTATCCTACCAAACTCTTTTCCAGATTAGTTGTTGGCAGATACACCAATGAGGGTGTACTAGTGTAGCTTACCCGCACGGTTAATCTCATTCTTTTGGATTACTGGTTGTGTAGTTCCTTTCTATTATGAGATAAGGAACTATTTGAATCGATTGTATAACTCAAGTGTCAATTTTGACTGATATTGATATCATTATCTTTTGGGAAAGATTTTGTGTTCCGTTGTCCCTGTTATTCACTAATCTTTGATTTCATATATTTTGACTTGATATATATATATATATATATAATATATATATTATATATATATATATATATATATATATATGTATTGATAGCATTGTTGTACGAGTTAAAACTTTGACACAATTATCTTGTAAAATTTTATCCGGTTATTTACTACTTAACTATAATCGAATAGAAACTATAAACTTTTGAATAGCTCAAACTAAACCTACTTTTTATGAATCCCTTTTGATATTTTTTTAGCAACCAATCAAATATATACTTGAGAAATTTTGAACCCATATATTTTGAAATATATATATATATATATAAAGATATATATATATATATATATATATATATATATATATATATATATATATATATATATTGATTAGCAATTTTTGTTTGTACGAGTAAAACTTTGACACAATTATCTTGTAAAATTTTATCCGGTTATTTACTACTTAACTATGTAATGAATAAAACGATAAACTTTTGATAGCTCAACTAAACCTACAGTTTCTTAATGTTACCTTTTAATTTTTTAACTAACCATCAAATATATCTTGAGATTTTGAACTCCTTAATATTATAATATATTAAATATATGATAATATATATATATAATATATATATATATATATAAATATGTTTTATATATAACTTGTTGGTCACCTAAATTTATATACCACAAAACTTTGGTTAAATACTATACCCATTATTCTAGTAAACTAAATTTGTGTAATACATCTATCCTTGGTTGGCTATTCATTTAAACACTTCGTTTGAAAGTGCTATATTCAACCTTAACTGAGTTAATTTTTTTTCTAAACATGTTCATTCCTTAATTATATTTCTAAAAATATGTATAAAGTTTTTGAAGGTACGGTTTGTCAAGATTCTAATAAAGTGAATTTTTATAATAAATTGTAGAATTATGGCGGGAAGAAGCACACGTAGAAACACTGCCAACAACACCAACCCTCCCAACGAAATGGCAGATGAAGTGACCCGACAACTTAACACCGCATTGCCAAATCTGCTGACTCAACTTGTTCAAGCCCTCGGAGGAAACCGAGCAAATCAAAGAGAGGTCACACCAAGCTGCAATATCAAAACATTCAGGGCTTCTGGTGCCAAGGAATTTTTCAGCACGAAAGGTGCAATTGGTTTACTAACCTGGTTTGAAAGCACTGAGTCTGTGCCCCATATCACTAAGTGCCCCGTAGAGAGCCAAGTTGAATTCGTTGCTAGTATGCTGCAAGGCCGCGCCTTAACTTGGTGAAATACCCTTGTTTAAACCCGAGGACGGGCCACGCTATAGCCCAACCTTGGGAAGATTTTAAAAAGTTGTTGATGAAAGAATATTGTCTGATGATGAAATTCAGAAGTTGGAATCAGAATTTTTGAACCACAAGATGGTTGGGTCAGACATTGATGGGTATACGGCTAGATTTCACGAGTTAGCAAGGTTGGTGCCATATATGGTTACCCCTGAGAGCCAACGTGTCAACCGCTACATTCGTTGTTTAGCTCCTGAGATCAAGCCACATGTCACTGCATCTGAACCTGCTACAATCCAAGGTGCTATGAGTATGGCCAACCGTTTGACCATCGATGGTATCAAGGATGGACTTTTCAAGAAGAAGGAAAATGCTGGAAACAAAAGGAGGTCGAATGACCAGAACAAGAACCGAGGAAGGGATGATAGGAACAAGAGACAAAGAACTAGAGGGAACTTTGCTCTGACTGTTCCGGAGCAAGGTCAAGGACAATGTTAGTATGCTGGTCAACATTTGAAGTGTGCAAAATGCAAATTTCATCATTCTGGTAATTGCCCTATGTGTCATCGATGTAACTAAGTGGGGTTACTTTACCCGATACTGCACGGGTGGAGCTGCTAATGAAAGACCAACGCCAACTTGTTTTGAGTGTGGGGATCCTAACCACTTTAGGAGGAACTGCCTAAGGATAAACTGAGCCACTACCTCGGGAACAACAGGAATCGAGCACAGGGTAGAGCTTTTGGCTTAGGTGTTGCTGAAGCCCCATAAGATCAGAACATCGTGACAGGTACATTCTCTCTAATCGATCATTTTGCTATAGTTTTGTTTGATTCTGGTGCTGATTATAGCTTCATATCTACCAAATTCTTGCCATTGATTAACATGAAACCTAGTGTCATAAGCCCCGGTTATAAGATTGAAATAGCTAGCAGCGTTATAGTAAAAACAAATAAGATTATTCGAGGTTGTATACTTGAGCTAGAAGGCCATACATTTATCATCGATTTGATTCCTTTTAGATATGGTAGTTTCAACGTGGTCGTAGGAATGGATTGGTTATCAAAGCTATGAGCTAAGATAGTTTGATATGAGAAAATTGTTCAAATTCTGTTATCTAATGGGGATATTTTAGAAGTTCATGGAGAACGTCTCGAAGGAAACCTAAAACAGCTGAAGACCATGAAAGTGAACGAGCTGAAACTCAAAGACATCCCTGTTGTACGTGAGTTCCCTGGTGTGTTTCCGAAAGATTTATCGGGTTTACCCCCATCTCGTGAAGTGGAGTTCTGTATAGATCTCATTCCTGGAGTTGTGCCTGTGCAAAATCACCTTATCATTTGGTACCTACGGAAATGCAAGAACTATCCAACCAACTTAAAGAACTGCAAGAAAAGGTTTCATACGACCTAGCTCTTCACCTTGGGGAGCCCCAGTCTTGTTTGTTAAGAAGAAGGATGGTTCGTTCAGTATGTGTATAGACTATCGAGAGCTGAACAAGCTAACAATCAAGAACCGCTACCCTCTTCCTAGGATCGATGACCTGTTCAATCAACTACAAGGGGCCTGGTATTTTTCGAAAATAGATCTTCGATCCGGCTATCATCAGTTGAGAGTTGCGAAGAAGATATTCCCAAAACCGCATTTAAGACGAGGTACAGACATTTTAAGTTCACGTTTATGCCTTTTGGTCTGACTAATGCTACCGCGGTATTCATGGACCTTATGAACCGTGTATGTAAGCCGTATCTTGACAATTTTGTCATTGTCTTTATTGACGACATCCTGATTTATTCAAAGTCCAAAGAGGAGCATGAAGTTCACCTAAAACTGATACTGGAGTTGCTTGAAAAAGAGAAATTGTTTGGGAAATTTTTGAAGTGCGAATTCTGGCTACAAGAGGTTCATTTCCTTGGTCATGTAGTAAACAGTGAAGGTATACATGTGGATCCCAGCAAAATTGAAGCAGTGAAAA
>BQNB010111617.1:0-22315 GCA_026074375.1 Tanacetum coccineum | reverse complement strand
TCAAACCCTAATTAGGGAAAACCCTAATTAGATTTCTTGTATGATTCTTGTTAGATTACAAACCCAAGCTTCCAATACACTTGAATGACCTTAGATATGCTTGATAACAATGCTTGAACACTTAGAATACTTTAGGATGAAATTTAATATGAAACCCTAGCTTAGGATTTTTGAGCCGTGGGCTTTTGTATGTAATGGAGAGAGTTTTTGTGAAAATTAGCTAGTGAATTATGAGTGTATGAGTTAAGTGATCATGAGACCTTCCTTATATAGTAACTAGCACATGTATTATCCTTAAACTAACCATGGTTTATTAGATGGGTTAAGGTACATGTTGTAAGAAAATGTAAGGTGCTCTCTTCCTTTCTATGCATAATGGACGAATGAGAGTGGAGGAAAGGTACTATGATTAGACAATTTCTAGTAATGTGTGTTATGTGTAAGGTACTTTGGTCCTTGGTTGGGTTAGTTTAAGGAAAAGTGGTGTTTAAGTTTGGTTTGAGTTCTCATCCATTTGTATCCGGCCCCATATGTTTAATAAGTGAGAAATTAGTTAATTTTTATGTATTGGGTATAATAGTGGGTATTTGTTTGAGTATAGATGGGTATTGGTGCTTCCGGGTATGCCTAAATGTATTTTATTGCGAAACGTAAACGTTTTACGTAACCAATAAAAATAAAATGTGAAAAGTTAATAATTATTCTCATAATAATTATATAACACTTGCTTGACGTAAACTTTTATTTGTTTGGTGTTCGTTTACGATAAAGGTTGATTTTTAGTTTACGCGATTTAACTATAGGATAATAATTAAAAGCGAACGCGTAAATCTATATAAGTAAATAATGGAATAAATGAAGTCATAAATAACTTGAAAATGTGAAATGTTACAGTCTCCAGCCGTTAGGAGAGCCTTGTCCTTAAGGCTCAAGTTGCAACACTTGACGAAGGTACGGGTTTAGTGAAAAGATGCGGATACTTCTTTTGAAATTGGTCTTCACGTTCCCATGTGAACTCAGGTGCTCTCCTCGAGTTCCATCAAACCTTGACAATTGGGATACAACTTTGCTTCAACCATTTGACTTCTTGATGCATGATCTCTATGGGTTCTTCCACAAAATGGAGCTTATCATCAATATGAAGTCCTTTCAATGGAATGGCTAATGGTTCGTCAGAATAACATCTCTTCAAGTTGGATACATGAAATGTATTATGAACCTTGCTCAATCATTGAGGAAACCCAAGCTTATGAGCAACGGATCCAACCTTTTTCAGCACCTTGAAAGGTCTAACATATCTAGGGTTTAACTTCCCCCGTTTGCCACAACGTATGACCCCTTTCCAATGTGAAACTTTAAGCATAACTCTATCCTCAACTTGAAACTGCATCGGCTTACGCTTTAAATCGGTGTAACTCTTTTGTTGATCACGAGCGGCTTGAGTTCTTTGTTTGATCTGGATGACCTTCTCGGTTGTATCTTGAACTATTTATGGACTGGTGAGTTAAACTTCTCCAACCTTGGCCCAACAAACAGGTGAATGACACTTTTATCCATAAAGTTCCTCAAATGGTGCAGCCTTGATGCTAGTGTGATAACTATTGTTGTAAGAAAACTTAACTCGTGGCAAATGTTTAACCCAACTATTTCTAAAGTCGATCACACAAGCACGTAGCATATCCTCGAGAGTTTGGATAGTTCTCTCGCTTTATCCATTAGTTTGTGGATGGTACACAGTACTCATATCCAAGCTAGTACCCAAAGCCTTCTGAAGTGATCTCCAGAAATTTGATGCGAAGCTAGGGTCGTGATCACAAATGATTGAGACAAGTATTCCCTGCCTCGTGACTACCTCCTTTAGATGCATTCTCGCAAATTTCTCCATGGAATCAGTTTCCCTTATTGGCATAAAGATTGCAGACTTAGTAAGTCGGTCAACAATCACCCAAATTATGCCATAACCTTGCGACGATTTAGAAAGCTTTGTGACAAAATCCATAGTGATATTGTCCCACTTTCATTGAGGTATCTCGGATTATACCAACAATCCTGATGGTCTTTGGTATTCAGCCTTGACCTTAGCACACGTCAAACATTTGCTAACCTAGGTGGTGATGTCGGCCTTCATATTGGGCCACCAATATAGCTTTTTTATGTCTTGATACATTTTGTCAGAAACCGGATCGATAGAGTATTTTGATTTGCGGGACTCGTGCATGATCACAGTCCTTAAATCACCATAACATGGCAACCAACTCCTACCATTTAAGCATAGAGTTCCGTCGGCACGGGTTTCCACTTTTCCTTTGGTATATCCTTCCTGATCATACCTCCTACGTCTTCCTTTATGATGTTCCATTGAGCTTCCAAAATTTGTTTGGGGTGATCCAAACTAATAGTCATGACTAAGGCTCGAACTCGTAATGGCTTAATTCGTTCTTTACGACTTTAAGGCATCGGCCACTATGTTTGCTTTCCCCAGGTGATAACGAATTTCACAATCGTAATCACTGAGCAACTCTAACCAACGACGTTGCCTTATGTTTAACTCCTTTTGGTCAAGTATGTGTTGTAAACTCTTATGATCCGTGAACACCGTACACTTGGTTTCGTACAAGTAGTGTCTCCAAATCTTTAGAGCAAACACCACTGCACCAAGTTCCAAATCATGAGTAGTATAATTTTTCTCATGAATCTTTAACTGTCGTGATGCATAAGCAATCACCTTCTCATTTTGCATCAATACCGCACCCAATTCTTTATGCGACGCATCGCAATAATCAATGAAGTCCTCAACTCCTTGAGGGAGAGCTAAGATGGGCGCGCTACATAACCTTTTCTTCAATGTCTGAAAAACTGCTTCTTGTTTGTCACCCCATTCAAAGGTGACTTTCTTCTGAGTAAGCTTGGTCATTGGCTTAGCAATTTTTAAAAATCCTTCGATGAATCTTTGATAATAATCGTCAAGACCTAAAAATTGCCGTATCTCCGTAGGAGTCTTAGGAGATGCCCAATCTTTTATGGATTCGATCTTGGCAGGATCTACATAAATGCCTTGACGATAAATCACGTGGTCGAGAAATTATACTTTGGGGATCTAATATTCACATTTAGAGAACTTATCATACAATTCTTCTTTTTTAAGTAATTCCAGAATTTCCTTAAGATGTTCTTCATGTTCTTTCTTGTTCTTTGAATAAATTAGTACATCATCAATAAAGACAATCACAAACTTATCCAAATATGGTTTCCACACCCGATTCATGAGATCCATAAATACCGCCGGTGTGGTCGTTAAACCGAATGGCATAACTTGGAACTCGTAATGACCATACCGAGTCTTGAATGCCGTCTTTGGAATATCTACTTCGCGTACTCGAAGCTGATGATAACCCGATCGCAAGTCTATCTTAGAATAAACATTGGATCCTTGTAGTTGATCAAATAAATCGTCGACCCTTGGGAGTGGATAACGATTCTTTACAGTCAGCTTGTTTAATTCCCGATAGTCGATGCACATTCGAAATGATCCGTCCTTCTTTTTGACAAACAAGACTAGAGCTCCCCAAGGTAAGGAGCTAGATCTTATAAATCCCTTGTCGGATAGTTCTTGTAGTTGCTCCGACAACTCTTTCATTTCAGAAGGAGCTAATCGATAAGGTAATCGTGCTACAGGTGCAGTACCAGGCATCAAATCAATTTGGAATTCCACTTGTCGACTTGGTGGAAGACCCGACAATTCTTTAGGAAATAATTCAGGTAAAATCTTGAACGATTGGTACGTCCTCAAGTCGATTCTTCTTCGACTTGTCTTCAGTCTCCTTTGTAGTAATATGTGCCAAAAAGACATGATGTCTTTTCAACAAATACTTCTGAGTTTTGGTGAACGAAATGATGTTCAAACAAGTCTCGTTTCCCTGATTGCTTCCGTCACCATGGACAATTAAGGTTTCACTTCCCTAGGAATACGAACGATCTTCTCGGCATAAGCTATTATGGCATGATACATTGACAACCAATCCATACCAATTATGACGTCAAAACTTCCAAGTTCTATGGGCATTAGGTCGATGTTGAACGGATGATTTAGTGAATTCTCTAATGGCGAGCAAATTTGATAGCGAATTGTCCTAGGGCGACTAGTGATGTGTCTCGGCTTTTCGACTTAGGATTTAGTATAATATGATGTCAACTTTATAGTAAGATGGAGTAAAGGTCTCCTTAGTTGCCATGGTTACTAATTTGATTTCCCGAAGTAAACGCATTTTACGAATACGCACACAAAACTTTGTTTTTCAAGGATGTAAGTAAAAATGGATTTATTGACAAATGTTACATGGTGACTACTCTCAGCATGGCATACTCCTTCTTGAATTATACATAGGTGATTAGGCTATGTATATTTGAGGGCTAACGATGCGATGCTTATTTTCATCAAAATTGTGTTATGTATAAAGAAGTATCAAAGAGTTTTATAAGATGACAAAATGATTCACAAGGTGGATGTAAGGTTGTTGATAGGATGACAATAAGATGGTTTACGAGAAATCATATGATGGTTTACAAGACAATAGCTAAATGACTCATGGGGTGTCAATAAAATAATTTATGTGATAACAGAAAAAATGGTTTCATAAAGTAAGAACGAGGTAATTCATGAAGTGATAGTAACATAGTTTTTAAGATGATTGTGAAATAGTATATAAGATGTCAAGAAGGTAATTTATAAGGTATTCGTGAAATGATTGAGAACAGTTTATAAAATGTTAGTTTATCGAACGATGGTAGGGTAATTTGTCAATGATAGTAAGGTGGTTTGCAAAATGATAGTTTATCAATCGATAGTGAGGTAGTTTGTTAATGACATTGACATTGTTTATGAGGTGATACTAAAATTGTTTATGAGGTGGTATCATAATAATTTTTGAAGGAATTACATGACAGTTCATAATGTAATAGTAAGGAGTTTATGTTGTGATAACAAATTATTTATGAATCTATAACAAAATAGTTTTAAAAAGTGACCATGGAAACAGTTTATGAGGGACAATGAAATAGTTTATTGTGTGACAGTGATACATTTCATAAAATCATAATGTTTTAGTAAGTGGTTTGCATGGATAAATAGAGAGTTGAAATAAAATTAATGAAGTTTTCATAATACCATAATTCGATAGATAATTTGGTTCATTGTTTTTCCCTCAAAAATACTACATGTTTTCTTAATACTACGAATTTCCAATACAAGCTAGTTCATACATCATGAAGCGAGATGTCTATGAGTGTTGTCCGAACTGACCGGTCACGAGTTCCTTGAGTTTCCTGAAGTCCTCTCGGTCCTGACACTGGGACTCCTAAACTGCAGCCAACTGCTGCTCAATCTTAATACGAGCCTGTCTCTCACGGTTACGAGTAATCTTCTTGATTGCCTTTGTAGTCTTAATCCTAGCATGCAATGAAGCATTCTCTGCCTTTGTAATGTCTACCTTGTCCTCACAACGGCCGCAGCAGAAAAAGTAACTACAGCGACAGGCTCTAGGTGAATGATATCCATCCTGATATCGATTGGGTCCCCAAGATTCTCCTCAGCAGAGACAGGAATAGAGGTGCAGCCGTAACCTACAAAAGTAAAAGTTTATATAAATCATCTTTATATGAAACCATGCAGGATGTGTGTAGTATGAAAGGTAAACATGATGCCAGATGATGCATGGTGAATGAATATGCACACATGGCATGGATGAAAATGTGACATGGCGAAATGGAATGCATCATGGTATGAATGGAAGATGGTATGAATGAGTGGTGGTATGAATGAATGATGGTATGAATGAATGATGGTATAATATCATATAAGATCGATTAATGTTTAGGACATACGAGTTTATAGTATATTTTGTCTTAAGAAATGATTTAGTATTTATATAATAACTTTTATATAAATAAGTGTAAAATGTAAGCGAGGCAATGTAAGTAGATATATATAAGACCAATAATAATATACTTAATATATTATAAATACGTATGTGAACCATGCAATATCTAGTATACCCAACTAATGCAACAAGTAATGTATGAATGAATGTCCCATGAAAATCCCTTTGTATGATGCAATGTTTGAAAAATGGTTATAGTCCAAGTTAAAACATTTGACCTGGTTCTCTATGACCTTGGTTCTAGATACCAATCTATAACACCCCCAAATAGGGTCGCAGCGGAATAATGTGTCCGTGAGCGTTACTTCATAGATCAACAACACAAGATATGAGAACGACCTCAAAAAGAGTCATTTAAAAATGATGCATTGGATTTAATAAATGTTGTTACAAAATCTCAATGGCTTAACTTGTTCACCCTTGAAAATGTAAAGTTTTTAGATCATAACAAATATCCCCAAAATGTAATGCCTCTAAATCTTTATGCAATGACATAAATTGTTCAACATTTAATACAAGTTTTGTTAGATCATAAACAAAATATCCCTAGATGTAATGACTCCAAATCTTTATGCATGACTCCCCAAAAGAGTATCCCCAATGTATCCTTAGCACCTCGTGCCTCATTGACCTGAGAAAACATGCTTTAAAACGTTAACATAAAGTTGGTGAATTCATATGTTTATGTAAATATAATGTAGGACTACAAGATTTCCCCGTGTGATTATGCAACCTGTACACCCATCACAAAATGTATTTACGTTTACCTAAGTTCATGACACTGAAGCTCGACATGTATGAATGCAATATAAATATTGCCACATTGCCCATGATGATGTTCAACCCTAAACATCTCAAATCCGAAATGGTATACATCCGTTGGTTCACTCCGTGACACCAGTGAGAGCTACTCACCCGGATGGGGATGTCAATCCCAAATAGATCTATTTATAACATTCGCGCTTATACAAAGTAATTGGCAGTTCATGTTAATGGGCTCAAAGGGTTATCGCCACTTAGGCAAACACGTAATCATGATAAAAATATACACTTGCGTCCAATTTGTAAAACAATGCATGGTAGCCCCAAAAGTTATAAATCATTGATATAGTAAAACATGGGGCTATGAACTCACCTTAGTGAATAAACTGGAGTATATGAATCAAGAGAATGGAAACGTCACAGATAAGACCGAATGCAACTTAATTACATCGCCACCTAAAAGTGTTTGTTTAATTTATGAAATTAAACAATTTAATTTGTACTTGTAAAGTAAACGTCCATGTATTTGAAGTTGTAAAAATGATATACTTGTCCAACAATTTGTTATTTTCCAAAAACACTTGATGTATTATTTATATAATTTCCTTATATAAATAATTTAATTATTTGAGAAAATAATATTTATAAGGTTAAATACATTTATAAATATTACTTTTAGTAAAAACGTCGTATCTTTCTCGTTTTAATCCCATTTTTAACATTCTTTATATTAAGAGGATCGTAGTTGAAAAAATCCTAATATCAAATTTTACATTCTTTATATGATTAGGTACTGTTATGAACAGTAACAGTAAGTGAAAGTTTATAAAAATACTTTTTATAACTTTAATTATTAAAATCGTATTTTCATTGTATCTCATTCGTTTTAATTCGGTTTTTAGTGATTCTTTTGTCCACGTCTTCGTAATTAAAAACTCTATCCAAGAAAAATATTTCTAAACAGTACACTGTCGTGAACAGTAACAGATTTATAAAAATTTACTTTTATAAAAGTACTTTTTAACTTAAACATGTGAATAATGTACCTTCTTTGTTAAAAATCCATTCTCAATGTACTTTATAGTTTTAAAATTCTTATAACTTGTACTTTCTCATAAAAATGTGTTCTCAATTTATCATATTCGAATTTGGTTGGGTTTTTATAAAATAACTTTTATAAAAACATTTATATATATATATATATATATATATATATATATATATATATATAATTATTGTAAACTTGTAAACGTCATATCTTCTTCGTTAGGGCTTGGTTTTCAAGTTCTTTATATGCTTACGATCCTCATGAAAACTACTATTTTTATAAAACATAAAATAATAATTATATGGTTTGAATGAATAGTAATATTTAAAAGTTTAATTAACTTATTTTATAAACTTTCAAACTTAATAAACTCACCACAAGTCTTCTAATGTATAAATTAACATCCATGGTATATAAACTATGTCCTCTACGTTATGTCTATCAATATAAGTCCATAATGTCTAAGAAAATTGTCCAACATATTTATTTACTTATCTAAACTTTGTAAATAAATAAATAATCATAACTTGACAACTAATTATATAAACTTTCCATTCCTTGTAAATCCTTATTTTAAACATATTAACATGTTTTAAACATTATCTTAACCACAAAGAAAAAAAGTTCGTGTATGTATGTATATGGTTTTTGTTTTATAAACTTCATAAAGTAAGCGTAGGTGGTGATTAACATATATATCAAGTATGTAAACATGTAAATGAATATTGAAGATGTTAAAGCTTAAATAGACCTTTGAGATGAGTAGTAGGATGATGAACACAAGCTTACACTTAAGCTTAAACCCACTGAATCAACCATAAGATCAAACCCTAATTAGATTTCTTGTATGATTCTTGTTAGATTACAAACCCAAGCTTCCAATACCCTTGAATGACCTTAGATATGCTTGATAACAATTCTTGAACACTTAGAATACTTTAGGATGAAATTTAATATGAAACCCTAGCTTAAAATTTTTAAGCCGTGGGTTTTAGGTGGTAAGAAGGAGTTTATGTGAAGTTTTACTTGCAATGAGAGAGTGTGTAAGTTCATTTACCTATGACTTGTTTCTTATAGAAAGTGGTTATGTAGAAAACTACCTTAAACATAAACCATAGGATGTAGTGGTAAAAGTACACATTGTAAGAAAGTGTAAGCACCGATCCTCCTTTATATGCAAAATGTATTAAGTGTGTATGTAATGTATAACCGGCCCCATTAGTTAACTAGTGAATATATGATTTAGTTTTTATATATTGGATATAATAGTGGGTATTTGTTTGAGTATAGATGGGTATTGGTGCTTTCGGGTATGCCTAAATGTATTTTATTGCGAAACGTAAATGTTTTACGTAACCAATAAAAATAAAATGTGAAAAGTTAATAATTATTATCATAATAATTATGTAACACTTGCGTGACGTAAACTTTTATTAGTTTGGTGTCCGTTTACGATAAAGGTTGATTTTTAGTTTACGCGATTTAACTATAGGATAATAATTAAAAGCGAACATGTAAATCTCTAAAAGTAAACAATGGAATAAATGAAGTCATAAATAACCTGAAAATATGAAATGTTACACTAGGTGTCGGTCATGACCCTTTCGGTAAGAAATTAATCTGGTCTTCAAGCTCAAGAAGTCTTCGGTCAGGTGTTTTTGAGATCCTTTGAGGCATAGAAATAGCCTTGACCAGTTTGACGGAGTCTTTTGAGTCATTCAAGCCCTCATGGTTGTAGAGGGCGAGGTTCTCAATGATTTCACAAGATTCATCGGCGTTTGTTAGATATTAGTAAAAGAGTCGGTCACCCCGTGTATTTTACCATTTATTATAGCTCGTAGTCAATAGTTAATCGTATGACATTCGGTATTGGGCCGGGTAAATAAACCCAACGTATAAGCCCATACCAAGGCCTATGGGTCGGTTTGTAAGACACTATTTAAGCCCCTTCCATGCCATAGAAGAGGTGGTTAGTCATTTTATTATACAAGTTACATTTTCTCTCACTATAAAGTTTTCTCTCCTGCTTTATCTCCCTAGATTTGGCTAACCCATCTATCTTCTATTGTGTTATGATTTCCAATATCCTACAATTGGTATCAGAGCTCATGGGATGATTAGATCATTTATGTGTGCGTTTTAGTGCTTGGTTTAGATCAAAAGTTGAGTTTTAAAAGGTTTTAGCTCTTGTTCTTGACTTTCTTTGATTTTCATGTTTCTTGCATTAAAGTTCATGTTTTTGTAGTTGCTATAGCCTTCTAGTACTCAGTTGTGCAAAATAATCCAAGTCAAAACGTTCAAAAGGGTGATTTTTAGGTGTTTTAAGGTGTAAAAGTTCGTATCTCTACATAGCAGTTTGGTAATCTGTGAAGTGTTTATTGTGGCGATTTGATATACTGTTCTAACTATTTGTTAGGGTCGTACACAGCGCTAGCGATTTGTCATTTCTGACAACGGTTTATCTTATTAGGCAGAGGTTTGTCAGTAGCGGTTTGTCTTCTAGTGTAGCGGTTTACAGATTTTGAAGACAATTTCTCATAGCGATTTGGGAAACAAATATCTACCAATTTCATTTCTTGGTAGCGGTTTGGTGTTTCTTCTTCATAGCGGTTTACCATTATCTTCTAGTAGCGGTTTGACAGTTTGTCTTTGTAGCGATTTACCATCCGTAGCGGTTTAGAGGTAGCGGTTTGTTACAAGTTTTTAAAGATTTTTCTCAAGGTATTTTGGGAATCAAACCTCAGGCCATTTTTCTTCGTGGTAGCGGTTTGGTATAAATTCTTCATAGCGGTTTGACAGTAGCGGTTTGATTACTATTCCAGCAGTTTAGGACAATGTTTTGGAATATTGGACCACTTTGGCATTTGGACTATTTTTCAAACTTGAAAAACGTAACAAACTCAAACAACAAAACACTTAAACAAACATCACCACTTTTAACATACACTCACTAATCATTGTTCGATCAACTTAAATCATTTCACAATCAATTAAGATGGCTAATCTCTCGGAAGATATCCAATATGCCAGTTTCGATACCCGGCCACCTATGTTTGATAGGACTAACTTTGCATCATGGCAACAACGTATTCGACTATATTGTCAGGGTAAAGAGAATGGGGTGAACATCCTGAAGTCGATTGATGAACTTAAACGGGTCTTTCGATAACTTAGAGGAACCATTAATTGGGGACTTTGGTATCCTAAAGAAACCACTACAGCACTAATGGCCTATGCAGATGTAGACCATGCAGGTTGTCAAGATACACAAAGAAGTACGTCAGGCAGTGCTCAGTTCCTTAGAGACAAATTAGTAAGCTGGTATCAAAGAAGCAGAAGAGCACTGCGATCTCAACCACAGAGGCTAAATACATTGCCATGTCTGGATGTTGCGCTCAGATACTTTGGATGAGGTCACAGCTTTCATACTACAGTTTTGCATTTCATAAGATTCCCCTGTATTGTGACAATCGCAGTGTTATTGCTCTCTATTGTAACAATGTCCAGCACTCCCGGTCTAAGCACATTGACATACGTCACCATTTCATTCGAGAGCATGTTGAGAACGATGTGGTTGAATTGTACTTCGTGATGACGGATTTTCAGCTTGCGGCATCTTCACCAAGGCACTACCAAGAGAGTGGTTCAAATTTCTACTCCCGTGACTTGGTATGAAGAGTATGACTCCGAAAACCCTTAAACGTCTACAGGAAGGAGAAGAGGAGTAAAGGATGGTCTTCCTATATCCTATGTATATTTGTATATAATTAAACACAAAAACAAAATACAAAAATATAAAACCTATAAAACCAAAAAAATCAAAAAATAGAAAATACCAAAAAAAAATTTCAAGACATGTCTTCTGTAAATCAATAACATTTACGGGCCTAGAAATGTCATTCAATAATGACACGGGTCTTTAAATAAAATTCGAGCAGAAGTTCAAACTGTTTTAAAACATGTCTTCAAGGCTTTCAGTTATTTCAGCCTGCAACCCGCTTTTTAATTTGAGGAAAGCTTGTCGCCAAAAAGACAGTTGTTCCTAACAACAGGTAATTAATTTTTCCCGGGCACGAATTACTTAATATCCATGCATCCAAGGAACAATGTACGTTTCAGTGCGTTGTTCTTCTTTCGGAAGAGAAGTCTTCCTTTTTTATAACCAAATAATTTTCTTCTTAATTGATTCTTCAAAAGTTATTTGTGTTAATCGCGGTGGAAAAGTGTTGTTAAAACTTAATCAATTCGGGTTTTTCAAAATAAACTTTTCAACTCAAACAATGACTACAACTCTTTCAATAGAAAATGGGTCACTGTTTGAGGGGGAGAGTGATTTCAAGTTTATTGCATAATACGGGTTTCTAAACACATCACACAATTAATGGAAAAGATTTTGTAATTATACGGGGTTATAAATTGAGGGTGAGTTAATTAATTTTAACTCAAACGGCTGAAATTGTCAAAAGTTAGAAAGTTTAGGGACTTATGTGCAATATGCTAATTGTTTCCTAGCTCTATTAAACTAAAAGGACTGAATCTGCCAACCTTAAAACTTATTTACCCTAGAAAACCTTTAAACCAAAAGTTAAAAGTGTTAGAAACCTAAGTGACCAAAACTGCCAATTGCCAAACCTCTAGTATAAAAGGGTGGCGGTTTGACACTCTGGTCAAACCTTCATTACTTGGTCAAACCACAAAAACACACACACTCACAACTCGCCACCAACAAATCGCCACCACTCATTCCTTGATTTCCCGTGTTTTTCATACTAAGGTATCATTCAAATATTGTTCAATACCCTTAGATCTATCTGTAACTTAATAGAATCGAACTAAAACACACTAAAACAAGTTGATTCTCTAGATTTTGAACCTAGAGTTTCAAAAATTAAAATTGATGTTTGGAAATATGTTTTGAAACTGGGTTTAGATGCGATTAAGGTTGTTGATTAATGTTCTATGTGTGGATATCCATTGATCAAACACAATTGTGGTCTATGATTGATTTTAAGTGGCATTCTTGATCAAATTTAATAGGAGTGTTTGGTTGTATGTTTTTAGTTCTGGGATTTGTCCCTTAGTGTGTAATGATGATGTTGTGATGTTCGTTTGAGATCCCTTCTCTATTATTTGCTCGAATTGATGATTATCGTAGGATGTTTGACTTTTAAAAATCAACATCTGTTTGTTGTTGTTGTAAGATGTTTCAGCATGTTTGGTTGTTGCTTATAATGAAATAGTAGTATAGCAAGTCAAGTTTTCATGCTTCCTATAAGTTTCTCAAAGGTTTAAGGCTTAACAAGTTGCTTAAGGCTCGAATTAGATGAGATGTTAAGGTCATGAATGTTTAAAATAGATTGCTTGTAGATTAAAAGGCCTTAGGATACATTGGATTATATTTGGAATGGACAAAGTTGCAAGAAAATTGAAGTTAAGTTTAGTGTTCCTGGTAGAGGTTTGACTGTTCTTGATAGCGGTTTGCATGATAGTCTTGAGAGCGGTTTGTAGTGTTTGCATGATAGCGGTTTGCAGTATTTGCCTGATAGCGGTTTGATTGTATTGATTATTTTATTATGAGCAGGCAAACCGCTACGAGGTAGCGGTTTGATGAAGATTATTTTTATAATTAAATTAATCTAAAACGCTATTTCGAATTTTTATTAAATGCTAGCGGTTTGATATATTTATTAAAATATTGATAGCAGTTTGGTCATGGTTTGATCATTTACCTTCACAGCGGTTTGATTAACTCTCCTCACAGCGGTTTAGTGTCTAGTGGGTAGCGGTTTGGGCCAGAATCTCAAAGTTTTTGGCCCATGATTCCCAATACCCTCTCAAGGCCCAATCTAAAGACACACTTACCTCGTTAACACCCTTCTGGACTTGTTAACTTGTATGTGTTCATCGGATATCCTTGACCAACGTCAACTTAATCTCACCATAATCAATCGAAGCATGTTAATGTTCTCATCTAACATCATAATATATGTCATGTCTGCCTGTCTTTGTTGATATTCTTGTGCAGATAAAATGGCTGATGAGAATGTTCCCGCTCCTTCCATTTCTGGTTCTCCTTCCATTTAGCTTATAATCCAATAAGTACAAGGTATTACTTCTTATTTTAGAGTTAAGGTGTAATTAAGGTTTGTTTAAGCTCAATAATAAGCTTAAAGACTTATTAGAGCTATTGAGAGCTTATAGGTAACAGTAGCTTAACATTTGAGAGGTAAATGAGAACTTATAAGTGAAATTAAAAGAGCTTATGACACAATAAAACTGAATTTTATTAATGAAAGCTTTGTTACATTACTTTGAAAGGAAAGTTACAAAGGATTACTTGAAAATTAAGCTAAAACTATTAAGCTAAAAAAACTAGAAAATTAAAAGTAAAAGCTAGCTGTGGTGTGTGTGATAGTGTGGGCTATTTATAGCCCCTTGGTGAAGCTTCCAGACCTTGCTTGCATCCCACGCTCCTTTTAATCCAAACCGTACAATCTTCCAATCATTGGGAGCTCATATATAGCCGTTAGATCACTAGGTAGCTCACACGGATTGCCAGCGTGGCAATCCGTGATAGAGACAGCTTGTGTTTCTTTTAGGCATAATTTAGTGTAAAATTTTAGTCCCCTTGTGCTTCTTTGCCATAGCCACATGTGATTGATTGCTTGAACGACCAATAAGATGCCTAGAGATGACGTTTTTGACCCTGCCATTGTGTTTGTGAGCGCTTGAATTGTCTTAATTGACCCTTAATTGTAGAAAGCCCTATGATTTTGACTGAGGGGTGATTTTGGGGAGACGATGAATAGTAAAATGAGCTTGGCGCCCATTTTAACTAAAAAAGGGGTAATATTCGTTTTAAACTTTAGGGTAGTTGCACTTTCAGTCCCTGTGGTTGTTTATCCCAAGTATAGAATTAAAAGGACTTTTAAAAATGGCATGAATAGCCCTTGTGGTTTTATAAAAGGGTATTGGGTTGGGGTTTGGGCTTTTGTTGTGGGCTTGGACTTGGTTTTTGGTTTAAAGGCTTCCGGGTATGGTTTTTAGGGTTTAAGGGCCCAATAAGAGTCCAAGGACCATTTGTGTAATTTCTGAAAACTTGAGGGACTAAAGTGGTAACTTTTTGAGGTTTTGTCCTTTTGTGGGTTGACTTCTGTTGACCAAGGATTGACCAAGGGTTGACTTTTCTTGGCTTTGGCTTTGACTTCCATCTCTCGTGCCCGTGTTTGCCCGTTTTTGACGGTTTTCATGTGATTTTTGATATATCCGTACCTGCACACACAAAACACAAAAACAAGTATATTTTTGTCATTTTAAGCATGTTTTGGGTTTAATTTGGTTATTTTAGGTATAAACAGATATGTGTATTTTACACTTATCAAAATTCCCCAAACTAAATGATTGCGTGTCCTCACGCAATATTACATGCCTTATAACCAAATACCTCGAAACTTCCCCAAACTAAACATTTGTAAAAGTAGCAAAAGATTTGTGTTGAGTGATCTAAGAAAAAATCACAAGTTATATAACACTCGATATTCCCATTTTCAAACTTTTTTCTCTTTTTATGATTTTTTCTTAATAATTAACATCTAACTACAACTGATTCTTGTTGTTGACATAATGTGAATGTTTCTCATTTCACCTCATTGGTTACTTTAAGGATCATAGAAAAAAAGCACTTGTAAAAGCGTGTCCTTTTAAAAGATAACTTCATCATTCCCAATTTTTTTACCTTTCCCATGCTAAGCTTAAAAATAAGATCACTGCTAATTACGAACTAAGATGCTAAGACTACTTATAATTTACCTACTTGGTGTAATTTCTTCTTCCTGACATATATCATATATTTAGGTGTGTGTGCTCAAATTAATTTTAAACCAATTATATTCCAATATTTAGATAGTTGAAATCCGACCAAGCTTTACACATAGGCCTTTTGGGCTAATATGTTAATAACTTAGTAAGATCAACAACCTCAAAGCACACAAAAAACCCTCCTTAGCTAAGACATCATTGGTTCACTTGTCCCATGAATGACTTTCTTCTCTAGCATCCCACCGTCATCGGGTAAGTGCTAAGGCTTTTTTGAACCCCATCCAGCAGAATAATAATCGAAGTCGCATGAACTTTTGGATGAAATAGCCTTGTAGACTTTGCAAATATTTAGTTCAAAAGAATACATGGTTTTAGAAAGGAAACCTTTTTCTATTTGTTTTCTTTATTGAGCACATTAATTTTTACTATTTACATTATTAGGGTAGGAACTGGTATTACTTTTTTTTTGACGGACACATCGGCCAGCCTCCGACAGAGCTTCGTGTTACTTATTATGATACCAACCCTAAATATACATCCTCCACCCTTTCTTCGATTGTCCATCGGGACGCGAATCGCAACATGCCATGTACTTTATTGCGATGGAGTTTGTATATTAGTTATTAACACTAAGGATTTATAACTTGCATCCTTTTTATTCACCAACTATTTTTTTTAATATAATTAATTCAACATATTATTTTTGCAAATAGAAAACTTTCATTTTAGAAAACCAAAGTATAAAACTTGAACTAAAATTCTTATTTACAAAATGATGTTTGACTCATCATCGATAAAGCTTTTTCTCTGAATATGTTGATTAGACTTTTAAGAGTAAAACTCTAAATGTAAAAAATTAAGAGAACACGGAGAATTAATCATTTTTAAGAAAACTTCGGGGAAGAAAAAACACAAGTTAGTCTTATTATGCCTTTAAGTTCTCAAATAAACTTTGTTAGCATCCTAAACTCGTAATAAACATATCATCTTCTTATTCTTTGCAATTTAAAATCTCTAATAAAGAAATTCGCAAATACTTAGCCTATATAAAATCCAACTCGGCATATTTAAAATCTACTTGAGATTAGCACAAGTCTTCATTTACTAATGATTTCAAGTCTAGCATGTTTAAAGTCTACATGAGACTAGCACAAACTATCATCATTAATTGTTAAGGGATAAAGCTAGAACTCTACACGTACGATCGGGTCAAAAATTACTTCTTATTCTTACCAACGGAAAACCTACATTCGTGTCTTAACACTTATATATATATATATATTTGTTTTTTTATATATATTTTTTATTAACTACTAATATTTTTATATTTTTTCATTTTTTTTACAAATAAGATCCTAAAAATTTAAAATTGTTGCTATTTTTGTGGGAAAAATGGGTACATGAGAACAAAACAATAAGCAGGTAACATCAAATCGATAGATTCCCTCCCTAAACTAAAACGAAACATTGTCCTCAATGTTTAAGGTCGGGTTCTACGTAAATCTAAGCCGTTTATGAAGTATGCAAAGATAAACGTGAATCGATAATGATGAAAGGATATCGGATCTCCCCAAACTAATTGTTGATCCCACGCCTTGATCGGTTCTTTAGAATATAAAGAGTTTGTTACTTTGGAAGAATCCAAAATAACAAAGATTGAGACTTTGTGAATATACCAAAGTGTATGCGGAAACTACACTTTGATACTCTAGAGAAATATATGTATGAAACAGTAATGATCACTCACAAACAATAAACACTAAAATCACTGCTCCAATATTAATAAAAAATTCGAGTACGTCTCTAGTACTGGGGTTACACAACCTTAGAAAGCAATAACAAAATTCTCTCTAAGTGTTATATCTTAAAGTTTCTAAACTATCACCTACTCTAGGATCCCCCTTTTTTTGATAATACATGGAGCCCTTTACACATATATCTGCCTATCTATTAGGAACAGTTACAATTCAAAACTAAACATCCCTAAATGCTCTCCATGCATTCTTATCTTCATATCATCAGCTTTGACTATTTAGCAGTACAAACTTCTTCACTTGGCAGTATTAAGCTTCCTTGCTGTATAATTTATGATGGAGACAGTACTAACTCCTTTTAGTTCTGTTGGCAGTATTATGTCACATAGAAGTTTATTCCTAAAATCCTCCCCTAATCTTGTGATTGTCATTCAAACTCAACAAGTTTCTTCTGAATAAAGTCTTTACGTTCTTCTTATTATGTGATGTTCTTTCAAACCACTCTTTTGTCATTTTCTGCACTTGAGCTCTTATGAAATTTAAGGAGTTCAAAGATGGGAGGGTTGGGAATTTTCATGATCTACTTCCAATCTTTTACTCAACATCTTTGACAGCATCTCTTGACTCAGGGGATACTTCTTTTCTGTCAACATATGGATTGCCAATCCATTGTCCATCAACAAAATATGAATGCCACAAAAATCACATAATCTCCAGCTTAGAAGATTGTACTCATGTTGATCCCTCCAGATTTCATCATCTTTATCAGGTTCAAACAAAGTATGAAGATCTCCCCAAAGCATAAGATCATAACCTTGTGGTGCTGTAGAACTGTATCTTTCTTTAACTAACCTGAATAATTGTTCTACATCCATTCTGTCAAAGTCTTCTAGCATTTCACTCAGTATCTTATAATTCTTTGAGCTTCCATCACCTCTGAAGACTTGATAGTACATGTAAGTCTCTGTCAACACAATTGTCTTCCAATCTACAATAGGGAACTTTGTTGATAAAGATTCAATGTCTATGGGAGCTTCTTCTCTTGGTACTATATCCAGAAATGTCTTGAGTTCTTCTTTCTCAGTCTCTACTTCCAGCTTTTGTCTCTTCCTTGTTGTTTTTCTAGGGATAGACTTCTTCCTCTTGGCTGCTGGTTCATTGACAGTTTCATTGACAGTTTCTTTCCTTTCCTCTTGTGCACCAGACTCTTCTTCCACAATCTTTTCAGTAGTCCTTTCTTTTTCAGCATCCATAGGCACAAACCTTTGATTAAAATCCCAAAGCTTTTCAAAAATTGGCCTTATTTCATTGTAGGACATACCCTTGAAATCATTGATCTTGAAATTCCCCTGATTCTTCAAGTATTTTATCATGTTCCTTCTAGCTTGGGCAATGGACCTTGGCTTCATTTTTAAAGAATGATATCTAATAACAGAGGGATCATTCCAGTCAATTACCTTTGCAGTCTTAGCTTCATCCATTGCCTTTTTCTTTTCCTCTTCTTCCCATTGTCTTGCAATCTCTGCATCTCTAGCAATTTGAGCTCTTTGCTCCTCGTTCATCTGCTCTTCAAGCCTAAGTGCTTCAGCATAACTCAATCTTTCTTGCTCAAGCTCCTTCTTGGATTTCTTCTTGGGCTCTTCTTCTATCATTATACCTTTACCCTTATCTTTTCTTTTCTCTGCACTTCTCCTTGAGTAAGTAGCAGTTCCTCCAGCAGTACTAACTTGTACTTCAGCAGTACTAACTGGTGGAACTTCTTCACTAGCAGTATCTTTCTTCTTACCAGCAGTACTAATCTCATCACTAACTTTCCCACTGCCCTCTTGCTCATGGATGATTTCAGTTGGGGTTACTTCTTGTATGAAGAGTTCAGTTTCAGTGCTTGCTTTTTCATGAACTCCTTCATCATCCTGAAAACCTTCATTAGAGAACTTCCTCCCCTGTTTGGAAGAATCATCATCCCAACTTCAGTATCTGAAAGAACAAACCTGGAATGTCTTCTTGCCTTCCCAACCTTTATCTGAGATTCAAGCTTCTTGACCCTGAGAATAAGCTTTGTGTAGGCAGAACTGTATATTTTCTTAGTCTGTGACAAATCAGCCTCTAGAACCCCAATCCTGTCAGAAAGAGTAGTTATATCAAACCCATCAATTCTTGTAGTTTCAAACTACCCTCCCACTTCCATGTGAATGAACAGCCTGGAGAGGTGAAGTCATGGGGTGATAGAGGATGATAGTCGGTACCAGGCTGTGTTGGTGAATGTTGTAAAGGTGAGGGATGAGGGGGTGATGGTTGAGTAGAAGTTTGGTTTGCAGTTAGTGAAGATGAAAAGTGTTGTTGGGGAAGGTGAGGATGTGATGTTGGAAGGTGAAGCTGAGGGTGTATGCACATCTAACATATTTTGAAACAATGCAACCTCCTGTCCTGAAAAACCCTTTGTGATCCTCTTCATATTGCTAAAAACTTTCATGGTTAGAGAGGGAACAGAATAAACTCTTGTGTGTTGTTGAAGCTTGTGTCTCTGCATGTCTAGGCATAGTTGTACAAACCGAGGGTACATCAAAAACTTATGGGGACTAGATATGTTAGACACCATGTGGTCAAAGATCATCCTAGAGAAATTGAACTTTCTATCTGTGGCTAAACAAATGATAGCAGCTGCAATATTGCTACTAAACTGCTCCCAAGCAGTTTTCTTAGGGCTTAAACAGTGAAGAATAGTATGTATAAGAAACCTCCATTGAGGTGAAAATGCACCTTTTTGAAAGGTTAACTTATCTGAGTCAGTAGCATAGCCCATAAGCGCCAGTTGAGCAAATACCTCTGTAGTTGGAAGAGAGGAAATGCCATCTTGATCATCCAACTTGAGATGTCGCCGTAGAGAGCCTTCAGTGATCGAAAGTGAGTGTCCATCTATAGTAGCATGTATCTTGACGGTGCCATTATCATCAGTGAAAAGCTCAGCAGTCCTCCAAAACTGTTTTATATATGATACACACACCTCTGGCTTCTTAGTAAGTGCATAGTAAATATGACTTGTTATGATGATCACAATGATCCAATGAAACCATGAATAATGATGTGAGGTATTAAGTGGGATTAGATCGTGTATGTATAAATGAGAGCTGGAGAAAGTTAATTTCAAATTAATAAAGAAAACAGAGAGATATTAGTTGACCAATATTAAGTAAATTGAAGATATTGTGAATAAAGCATATGAATATATAGTTGATTCACGAAAGTTCAATTGGTCAAACCCCTATTCCATAGGTATTTGGCGGAAATATCTCAACGGCTCTATTAATTAATGAAAAATCTGTTAGGCCCAAACAGTACTAACGGTCATCCAGCAGTATTAACTTTGGCCTAGCAGTACTAAATACGCCTAGCAGTATTAACTTCTCCACCCATAAGCAGTACAAACTCCAAAGGTTTGTATGACTAAAAGAATAACTTCACACAATCTCTCTTTCTATTTTTAGGCTCACATTTCATCTCTCAATTCTTTTGGCTCACTTTTCACTCTGTCTATTTTTCACACAGCTCTCTTTCTGTTTTTGAGCTAACCAATTCTCTCTTTTGTTTTAGCTCATGATTGCGTAGTTTTACATACACGTAAAATAATATACTTATAGAGAAATTAAGGAAATCCCCAAGTATCCCTTGGACAATTCCACGACTAGCCATTGCTTCATTAGTAAAACATGGTGCAATGATAACCATATAGTTTTGAGTAAACTATCAACTATAAACGGATTTGTAGAGTCTTTACCAATAGCCGTTTGCTTTGGACTAGCCAATGCTTCATTGTAAAAACATGGTGCATTGATGACCATATAGTTTTGAGTAAACTATCAACTATCAACGGATTTGAGAAGTCTTTACCAGTAGTCGTTTGCTCTGGACTAGTCAATTCTTGATGTCTATTAGACATGGTGAACTGATGACCATTTGTGGTGTGGTGTCACAACCAACACTTCAAGAACAACCAACATTTTGCCTCCCCGCAAATAATACATTATGGAGTAACTAATGTCACACTTCATTGTTTATCCTGAAAAAGTTAGCTTAAAACCAAGAAAACAGAATCTAAACATGTTTCTTGTTTAACAGTATTAAGTGTTACTAACAGGATTAGCATAGATACATAGAACTAACCAGCAGTACTAACTATAAGTAACAGTTTTAACAAACAGTTTTAAATATAACTAGCAGTACAAATTAGAACTTTTTTTAGCAGTATAAATTACATAACACGTATCAGTACTAACTTTTAACAAACGTTACCAAAACAAAAACAAGGAGAATTGGGCTTAGGATTGAGCATTCAATACTTGAGACCAAGTATTGGAAATCTACCAGCATCAATACCTTGTGTGAAAGATCTGCTCACATTAAGTTGTGTGTCATTTTTGAGCCATTTGAATCAACTTTTTAGCATTCAATCTCTTTATAATGTGATGCCTAATCCTCTATATGTTTTGTTTAGAGTGTTGAACAGGATTTTCTTTGAACAGATAGTAATACTATTATTGTCAATATAAATAACAGTATTCATAAAATTATACCCATAGTCCAACAGTTGGTTTTGGATCCAGAGAACTTGTCCACAGTAACTTGCAGCAGCCACATATTCAGCCTCAATTGTAGAAGTGGCAACTACAGTTTATTTCTTGCATTGCTAAGAAATCAACCTATTTCCCAAAAACTGACAACCCCCAGTGGTTGACTTCCTATCTTGTATAGCTCCAGCATAGGCACTATCAGTGTAAGCAACTAATTCCAATGGAGAATCCTTAGAATAGCAAAGACCTAAAGATGGTTTGCCTTTAAGGTATCTAAAGATTCTTTTGACAGCTAAGAGATGGATGTCTTTGGAGAAACCTGAAACCTGAAACCTTGCACATACTGCAAACATGATATCTGGTCTGGATGTTGTAAAGTACATCAAAGATCCTATCATAGATCTATAAAGATGTTCATCAACATCAGCA
>BQNB010111616.1:0-17966 GCA_026074375.1 Tanacetum coccineum | reverse complement strand
TGACCACCTAAGGCAAGTTTTAGGTTTCTTAGGCTTAGGTGAAGCAAGTCTTTCTTTGGACCTTACCTTCTTAGGTTTCGTGACCGTTGGCTTATGTTTCTTTTGATTTGCAGTTTTTAAAACATGAGCATATAAGTTATTCACATGAGAATTCATGTCATTCACATAATTAAGCACACAGATATCATGATTAGAAGTAATTAAACATTGATTACACATAGCACAAACAACTTCAGATTTATCATTCCGAATAGCAAGCTTAACGTTATAACATTCAGATGACATATGTTTCTTATTCTTAGAAAGCAGTAAATTCCTATGGTGTTCTTCTACTTCAACTTCTTTATTCTTGATGCAACTACTCTTAGACGCATAAGGGGCCCTATTATTCTTTGTATTGCTCCTAGGTTGTGGCCTTCTGGTCTTAGCAGTGTTGTCTACTCCTATAGAAGACAAACCATTTGAGTCAGAATTGACACGTTTCTTAGTGATGACATGAGGTTGCGAAATAGTGATCGGATTTTTCCTAACGCTTGCTCTAACTTTGTTAATAGGCATAAATTTATCTTCCCTAGAAGTCTTAAACTAATTAATCCTAAACATTCCAGGGTCAATCACTTTATCATTTGTCACAACTTTTGATTCTGTAGGGGTAGATACCGAGTTTAAAGTGACAGGTTTTGACAAATCATTCATCTCAACAACCTTAGGAATGACCTTAGAATTTCGTTCCGATTGAAATGCATTTGGTTGTCGAACAATAGAATGGTTTCTAGGAGTTTGCAAAAACGATTTCTTTAAGTTTGATTGATTTGCAAACTTAGTATTCGCACTCGTACCTTTGGTCATGTCCTTTTGTTCAGAAACCTTATCAAATAACTGAGCTCTTAACTTAGCATTTTCATAAATCGTATCATGTAATTTATTTTGCAAAGAGTCAATTATTGTTTTGGTTTGAGTACGTGCCACAATGATAGAGATCAAATGGTCCCCTGATGGTGTGTATGTGTGCCCCGCTCCCCCCCCCCCTCTTAAGATGAGCATTTTCTTTAGCATAATTTAAAACCTGAAACTCTAATTCCACGTTCTTATTCTCGAGTTTCTGAGACAAAGGATCAAGGGTATCTAATACACATGGAGTATCTTTACATTTACCCTTTTGATCTCCCAACTGAGTTTGCAACCGTTCGATCTTTAGTTGCGTGTCTTTATAAACTTTATCGTATGAAATTTTGTCATAGTTGCACTCTTCACATTTTTTGTACCAATCATTCTAAAGTTTAGCATATTCATTCTCCTTTTTAATGATACAATTTTCAATTCGTTCTTTCGTACGTTCAAGCTCAGTCTGAAGATTGGATGTTTCAACAATAGGTGGATTTTGCATAATAGACATAATATCTTGACTGATAACTGCTCTCAAGAGACGCTCAATTTCCAATTCCAAAGCCTTGTGCTTAGCAAGAGATTCATCAGCTTCTTTTGTAAGAGATTTGAAGTCTTGAACAAATTTGGCTGCTTCTTTCAAAAATTGTATTTCGAAATTTTGCACTCTAGCATCAACTTGGTTAACGATAGGGAAAATTTCATCTTTTACAATTTTGTGAATCTCTTGGTGAACAGAAGATGACCAATTGTGTATATCCAAAGTCATTTTTTGTTTGACAAGACGTTGAAGAGTCACAATGGTGCTTTTTACCTCATTTAGAAATTTTTGTGCAACACTTGGTGTAGTATCATTCGAAAATTCTTCATTTCGTATTGAAATTGATTTATAAACATTGGCCGTTTTAGAAGTATTTGAAAAATACAACTCTTCACGTGACTTGGCCGTTTGAGAAACAAAAACCCCTGAAAGATGATTAATCTTTGTATAATTTGCCAGTATTATTTCTTTGTTTAATTGTTTTATTTTTAGGCAACTCTCTTGAGCAAGTTGCAGTGTCTTCTTCGAATCATACACAGCAGGAGGATCATGCTTTTCTAATAACACCTTGCCATTATACAAACTCTATTGTTTCTGCTGAGCTTGCTTAAGATAAAAAGGATTTTGATAACCCAGAGCCATCTTCTGTTCGGTTGTGGTAAAACGAGTCTGGCTTTAGGTGAAAAGTATGTGGAACGTTTGAATCGATTGACCCATTTTGACCAAATATTATCTAGTTTCCTTGATCTTATGCTTCAGTTAAATTTGTTTATCAGAGAAGATCGTTTCGTGAATTTTGAAAATCAGGACTTCAACTTTTTCATTTTCTTTAAGAAGAGAAGAAACAATTGATTTTCATTTTGAAAGCATGTTATTTTAATTTGCAAATTTCCATCATTCAAAGTCGTATTGTTTTAGCGGAGCCTTAAGTGAAGTGCATTTATCTTTTTTTAGTAACGACATTGCTCTTTGATAAAACAGACTTTCTGGATAAGACACCTTTCAAAGTTTGTTATATTTGTCTTGACTTATTTCAAAATTAATTTTCTTGTTTTTTATATCTAGCAAAAGCTCATGGTCAAAATCAACATTTGTTTCTTTCATTTTGTGATTGACCGAGTTGAATTTCTCAACTTTATTTGCCAAATTATTATATAATGATTCAAAGTGAGCACTAGTTTCCTCAACAGCTGCAGGATGTTGATCTACTATTCCCCCACTTTATTCCACACTAAAAACTTCAAAAATAACATTACTATTATTCTGTTGTACTTGGTGTGGTTCAGGAATGGGCTCGAGTAGCTCATTATACTGCTCCTTTTGAGTGAACATATTGAATATATCATTATTATTGCATTTTTCATAATGGTGTACCTCAGCTGATCCGTCTGAATCATATACGGGAGCTTTGTCAGTTTGATTACCCGATGTCAATGCTTGTTGCAAATTAGCCATCAAAATGTAGTTTGCATTGACTTCCTCAATCTAATCAAGATCCGCTACAGCAGCTATTAAATCAAACTCTTCAGCTTAGAGTTGGATTCCTACTTCTTTCTTTTGAGCAATCAGCAACTGAGTCTGAAGATAAGCAACATCCCTTCTCCTTGGTCTGACAGTGTAGTTCCTAGCAAGATGACCCAATCCTATGCAGTTGTAACACCTTATTTGATTACCATTATTCCTATTTGCATTACCCTCAGCCCGTGCTGCTACAACATTACCATTCCTATTCGGGTTCTGATTAGCAATACTCGGGACAACAGTAAGCCCATTCTGATTTTTAACATTTTGAACCCTCGGATTCTGAACTGCATTCTGAACAACTTGATTCCCGACATTCTGTACTGCATTATACCCATTCTGATTCCCAACATTCTACCCAGCATACTGTCTAAACTGATTTCCACCGTTACCTCCAACCATCTGCATATGTCTGTCTTGACCCATATTCATACCCGGTTGAGCAATCTGCCTGTTGCGTGGGTTTAATGAAATTCTTTGGTTGTTGTTGGTTAGTGTTGAGTAGTTTAGTTTGAATGCCTTAGCCATTAGAACAAGTGTCATGTTCATTGCAGTTGTGGGATCTGTTATGTCTTCGGGATTTGGCATTGGTTGTTGCATGTAGTTCTGGTTGAATGATGGTTGTGGGTTATAGTTGTTGTTTGGTTGTGGTTGTTGCATGTAGGTACTTGATGATGGTTGATCTGGGTGAAACACTGGATAATTGAAAGGATTGTTGGAATTTGCCATGAGTGCCAAAGGATCATGTGTTTTTGCAAGTCGTTCAGCTCTTAAATCATCTATCTCCTTTTAATTGTATTTCAAGAAATCATATAATTGAGTGTAATCTGTTGTATGCAAGTCTTTTGTTTGATGAACAATGGTAACATGTCGACTCCATTCTGGTTGTAAGTTGTTTAGGAACTTGAGATTGCTGGCAATCTTTTCTGGAAAATGTTTGTTTCCTTTGAAATCATACATCAATTTTGAGAAATGATGATAGTAAGACTCAATCGATTCCCCATCAGTAGAAGTAAACCTTTCCCATTCATTAATCAACTTAGCCTTTTTCTCTTGAATTTCAATGTCAGAACCTTTCATCATTTGCTGAACACGTAACCAGATTTCCTGAGCAGTTTCACAACTATCAACAGCAGCATAGATGTATTCTAGAAGACCAAGAAGAATAGTCTGAATCGGCTTGGAACACGGCTTCACTGTTTTAGCTCCTTTCTGTGTAGTTCATCTTCTTTCTGGTCTACTATGATAAGGTTTCATTTACAAGAACTTCATAGTTTTGATCACCTGGGTCAGGAATCATTCGTCTGACATATGGACCATTCATAATGGAATTGTAGATTAACTTTCCATTTTGGTCTACTCTTTTCATAACGAAGAAGACGAGAGGACCATGGAACATAGTTCTATTTGTTAAGCATAAGAGGGCGGTTTTCAGAACCAACAGCATAAATGTCTTGTTGAGTCGACATTGTAAAAGTGATGTGAAATGATAAACAAGGATCGTTTTAGTAATTAGTGAATATGGTTTGAGTTTGTGTTTTTGTGAAGATGATTAAATCGCCTTGAAATAGAATGGAATAATTTTCCTCCTACTACAAGACTAATTCACCTCCTGACTAATTCGCCTCCTGACTAATTCGCCTCCTTCTAATTCGCCTCCTGCTAATTCGCCTCCTTCAGAATGAACTAATTCTCCTCTTGTTTGAAACCCACTTTTCAAAACATAAAAAAACACAATTTTGGACGTTTTTACTCGATTTTTTTGTACAACTTCCTTATCTAAGCCTAGTAGAACTTTAAAAACATAAACTTTAATGATTTTGACACGAAAAATTTAAAATCAAGATTTTGAGTACACAAAACCTTTTTGAACCAAAAACCTTAAAAAGATGAACCTTTTGATGTTTTTCTTAGAATTTTCTTGTACTTTTATAAAAACTAGGGGGTAGGAAAAAGAGGAAAAATGCAAACTTCTGGTATTTTGAACACCACACAAAAATAATTTTTTTTGTGTTGGTTCGAAACAAAGTCGCACCCAAAAAAATACAAACAACGCAACAAGACCAAACTAATCACTCCTTGGCTCTTGATACCATATGTTAGGTTATCATTTCATCACCTCAAAACACAAAGATAAGAAAAAGATCTTAGAGAGAGAAAGAACTAGAGAGAGAAACTAAAAGAAAGAAAAAAATGGTTGCTTACTAAAAAGAGAAAAATGGAGAACCAAACCCCCTTCACCTTGTGTGGTGAAGGGTATTTATAGTAGAAAGAGCAAACAAGCCTTGTAGGCATTCTTATAGGCCTTTAGGGCCGGACCAAACTATGAATGGGCTTTAAACCCGACAACTAGGCCCTATTAGCTTAAAAGTGATTCCCGTAAACTACGTTTTCTTATACAAAGCTCGAGATTGATAATGACCATCACTTTATAAAAACACGGCTAACATATGTCCAAATTTGCCTTGGAGTATTCACTCAAACTCATGGTTTAAAAAAGTATTTACCATTTTGTTGATGTTGGAATGTATGTATGGTCCAAAGATCAATATGAATTAAATCAAAGAGCAGCTAGTAGCATTAGAATTGCTATGAGGAGGAAAAAAGGTAAAGTTGTTTGTTTTCGCCCAAAGGACAATGTTACATCATAAGATATTACAATTGTCAAAAAGTTAGAGATGACTTTATTGTGTAGACAGAAAATGATGGATGTCCAAGCTCTTGAATGCTAGAGATATGGAGCCAGCTTGTTGTGGAGTGATTGACAAAGTAGTGATGTGTTGTTGTCTGTTCTTGGACTTGATGGGGTAGAGACATTATAGAGGTTGCATGGAGCAATCCTAATTGTGCGGGTCTTGAAACAGTAACATTGAAAAGTGGTTTAGTGAAAATGATTGAAAGTGGTATGTGTAATCCAAGTTTACTGACTGATAATAAATTGTATGAAAATGAGGGTATATACAAGACATCATGTAGGGTAATGGCAGAATTGATGTGCACAGATCCTTTTTTAGTGACTTGTGTTGTTTGACCATTTGGTAGAGTGACTGATATAGGTTGTGTGAAAATTAAAATGTTATGCATTAGTGTGAGTGAATAGCAAACATGGTATGTAGCACCACTATCAACTACTCAGAGATACTTTTGATTAACTAGGATTGACGCAATGATCTTATACTTTCTAGCAGTGATATGGGAAACAATGAATCGCATCTAGTGATAGTAAAAGCAGCTATAAGTTTAGGTGTGCCTTCTGAGCTCTTACCAGATGAATCCTTGGTGTTTTGCATCATAAGCATCATTTGATTGAGTTGATTCTGCAATTGATCCATTCTAGCACACATAGCTACTTTACTTTGTTGAGAAGAAGTGTTTGCTGGTTCTGCATTAACCTTTGGACCCTGATGTGTCGTTGTGTAGGTGTTATTTATGTATCATAGTTTATATATTTTGTTTTATGCCGGACTATACCTTATATAACAAAACTTTAACGGGCTGTGTTGTACCGGTCAATTAATAATTTCGTTGGTAAGTAGGGTGTTCTATTCACTGAGAGCCTGAGAGCGTTAATTCCTACTTCTTTGTATTTTAGTTATCTTAAGTTAAACCTAACAACTAATGCAAAGAGGGTTTCAGCATGAGAGACTGGCAATCGAGGTTTTAGTTATCCTAACTAAGGTTTTGATGACAAGTAAATCAATATAACACTCAAGAAGACAAACAATACGATTAGTGAAGCGGTCGAGAAACTAATGTAGGAAAAAGTATCAACCATGAATAATCCGGATAAAACGCAAGTTTACTTTATTTAGGTTTTGTAATGATTGTTCTATCTCGAATGACCATATCTTCCTTGACTTAAGCGGTACTTCTCCTAAGACCTAGACAGCTAATCCTGTCATTACTTAGGACGCTATTAGACATAAAGCATCCTTATGTTGATTATAATCTATCTTAAGATCTAAGTAATGATTCTCTTACTAAACCCTAGCTCATCGAGACTTTACTCACTTACTGCTTAACAACGATTTATATACTAGTAGTCCACTGTCCAAGTCCTTACCAATGGAATAAGAATGTACTCGTTGATACCAAGGTCACCTTATGGCTCAACTAAGCTCGCAATCTAAGGGCAAAGATAGGTCAATATTTGTGATCCTATGATTCTAGATATATAAATTGCAATATGGAGAGCTATCCCAGACTCTTAGCTCCGGCCCAAACAACACCGAAGTTGCAGTGCATTAAATATGTAGGACTAGACCCAGTTGAATGATAGGTCGCATACTTAAGCACGTAAACAAATATAAATGATAAGTATAAAACAACAATCAACGATAAATTAACCAATCAAGATAAACAAACCAAACATTAGATCTTCATAAACATGGCTGATACCTAAAGGTATCAGGCGATAGTCATTGTAAAAATACACACGGTTTGATATATGAACGACTAAAATAAAGAAACCTTAATCGAACGCGTATTCGGTTGCACGAAGATTACAAGAGTTTTCCTATGATATTGAGGCTCTTTTCTGACCTTCTAGGCTCCTTTATTCGTCTCTTGGTCGACTTGGTGGTTTAGGGATTCATTTGCATGCCTAAAATTAAGTTTAGGGTCGTCTGTATATATAGGGTCTGATAGTCGGTTCGATATGGCGTATTAGGAAGCTCAATACGGCGTATTGGATGACTTGGCGTGGGCTCCAAGAATAAAATATTCTAGAATTTTCTTAAGCTGATATGGATACGGCGTATCAGACATCCTGGATACGTCGTATCAGACCTATTAGGTATGGCATATCGAACAAATTAGGTACGGCGTATTAGGGTCCTTGGGTACGACATATTGGCTCATTAGGTATGGCGTATTGGATACTCCGGTACGGTGTATTGTATATCTTGGTTAAGGCATTTTTATATTTTAATAATTAAATTTTATCCTATATTCAAAATCTTTCCTTCACATATAATTTATTTTAATGTATCATATATTTTAAATTTTATTGGCTCTTTGCGGTATCGGTGTTTTTGTAACATCTTGTTACGGGTCTATCGAAGCTTCTTGGGTTACGGTATAGTATTGCTGAATGAAAAGTGGGTTTGGTTTTCTTGATATATTTGACCAAAGTATAATATACGACGTATATACTGATGTGGATACGACGTATTCTTCAAAGTCAGGTAATGGTCTTTTGATTCGTCTAAGTCTTGGATACGTCGCATAGGTTTAGAATAATACGGCGTATTTGCTGTCAGATCAGTAGACTTTCTCGAACTCTGCATTTATGCTCCAAAATGTGTGCCTTTTAGCATAACTTCACCAAGTACTCTATAATTACTGCAATTCTCAAATATAAACGATTAAGTAACAATTCTTTGCAATAACTATATAAAATGGGTTAATAACATGGGATAAATGATGCTATAAAATAGACGTTATTTGATGTCATCAAATATCCCCCCCACTTGAATCCTACTTGTCCTCAAGTAGCCTTTAGAAGTTTATAAAAATGTATCCCTAAGGATATTTTTCGTTAAAGCATTTATTTGATCTATTACAAGTACACAACCAAACACCTCACGAAATAGGAAGATGAAATCACTCAAATCACTCAACTAATCTATGTGGTAATTAACATGTAACTAAATCGCTCAATTGCTCGGTCATGACGAGTATTCTATCATAAGCTTGGCAAGGATACACATCTCCACCACTAAAGCCAAGGAGTAACAAGTTTATAAAGGTAAATATGGGTTTTTGTATGGAAAGGCGTACGGTTGATCATTCTACAATCTTTCACCAGAAGTACCACTCCAACAAGGCAGCTGAAGCACACATACACACCCGGAACGCCGGGATAGACATGTGTGTTCGATCACATCCCCATTCAAATTTAACCAACGGTTAGGATGAAGAATGATATAGGGTAGGAACCTTCTAACTTTCACTAATAGTAATAAACCAACGAGGCAGCTAAGACATGCACACATGGCCGGAACACCGAAATAGACATGCACGCTCGAACAAGTCCTCATTCGTGTAAAACCCATGGTTAATCATTAGGTGAGAGGGAAGTAAATTGTTGTTAAATAAAAATCAAGAAACAAATAGATTAAGACTTAAGATACAAGTTGCTAGACACTTATTTCCCGACCGTTACATGATAAAGACACGACTATTTACAACGTCTTGATCATTGATAAAAAACAATCAACCTAATTGGAGTTCCCATAACGGTCAACTTCCCAATCATCCCAAAACTTTACATACGCTTCAAGATAAGGGGAGATATCTTCCACTTTATACAATACTCTACATCGTTGATTTTCTTAGACGTATCAACGAATAATCGATCCTTCGTGTAGTTCCTTCGGTAATGCTCTTTGTGAAACGATTATCTTTAAACTTTCTTTCTCTTTTTGTTGTATTTTTCTCATTTTTTTATTTTTTTCATCTCTTTTTTTCATTTTTTTTGCTAATTATACTTCAAATCTCGATGTAGTTTCTCCATATTCACGATCATAATAATTCTGGATAATTCCTTCGGTAATTTCTTCGTTCTTCGGATTTACCATTAATTGTGACGATAGTAAAATGACATGAGCTTTGACTACTAATATACATTCCCATTTGCAATGTGCAAATTTTCAACCGCACCAAAGAAAGAAAATAACACAAGACTCGAGAAATACAAACTTTACACTTTAAGCAACTAGCAACTATACATTAAAACTTAATCTAACAGGGTAGGTTAAGGTGTAAGGGTGTAACGAAAACAAATAGTTGGTGTAAAATTCCCTAAGGATTGGCCTCTACGGTTGCTGTTCTAATGGATTCATACTCTAAAGTGAGAGTGAATTGAAAAGGTTAACGGCGAGAGGTTAACTAACCGGTGTCGTTCGTTAAAAACAACATGTAAAGGCAATTTGGTTGTAATCATAAGATTTTACCAATTTAACAATGTATACTCCAATTATAAATCCATAAATACTAATTATTGTGGTCTAGAATAGATATACCAAGCAAGTTTCTTAAAAGTCTACAGCATCACTGTCACACTCATATTTTGTGGTATTTGGGTAAACATTTAGAAACGGAAAGGTTAAATCCTCACAATATCTAACAAGGGTTATTGTGTGCGGGTTATGTAACAAGTAATTTCACAAAAGTATGCTTGAATTTTTTTTAAAATTTAAGCATAATTTAAGCCTTTTATTGTGAAAATAGGACAAGTAAATATTCTAATTCCATCCCCCCACTTGAATTATACAACGTCCTCGTTGTATATATAAAACATTAAATACGGGAATTTAAAAAGAATTAGAATGATAAACTCCCATGATATTTGCTAGGTAGATTCTTCAAGTTGTGTTTATGAGCAAGATTTCGTTGGTTTATATGCTTGAACAACCGCCTTAAAGTTTTCAAGACTCCAATACTGAAAGATCTCTAATGTAAAATTCTCCACCACTATTTGGTTGATCTTTTAAACCGAGGTCTTGTGTAAATTCTTAGAGAAACAAATGCAATTCTATCTCCGTGTATTCATTTGGTTAGACTTGAAATAAATACCTAAAACTGTACAGGAAGTCAATACGCCGTATCAATTACACTTAACTGTTATACTACCAGTATTAAGTCTTTTACAATCTATTTCCCAACAAATTTTGTGGTTAAAATTGGCGTGTAAAAGTGAAAAAGTATGAGTAAAACTCAATCCGGCGTATCAGCCGAGTTTATATACTCAGACTGGATATGCCGTATTAGGTTCATCCAATACAGCGTATTGGACAAAAAGGTTTGTAGCAGTTTCAAAATTTTGAAAATAGTGGATACGGCGTATAAGGTTTACCTAATAAGCCGTATTCAATCTTGGAGACCAATTTTCCTATTTTGAGCATAGTTAAGAAAACGTACCTTGGCCTCTGTAACTTTCTTGTGCAACCACCATCCTTGTAATACCATTTAGGGTCGAATGGGATGCAAAACGGCACATATAAATTCTTAATAAGATTTAATAGCATCCCGTTGTTAAGATAATTCCAAGCCATGATATTAACATCAAATTCCATGATAAAACTTTCCATAATGAAAATTTTATTGATTTTATCGTGACTTGCTTCCAGAAGCTTATTTGACCCTTGTGTTCTTACATTACCCCCCGAAGACCGTATTATATCAATTTCATTATCATCATGGTCCTTATTTAGCTTGAGATTATCGGGATAAATTATATTGAAAGGAAATAGATCATTAAAGTACAAAACATTTTGTTCCACTTCATCATATTCAGACAATGATGTTTCATCTTTCAAATCAAATTCATCGATATGTTGAGGGCTTAAAGTGGGTTCAATTAAGAAATCTGATTTAGACGTTAGAGCAACATTGTAAACAATGGCTAGAAATTCATTCTCAAAATCTTTAAAGAAGTCTAATTCATCAAAACAACTGACTGTAGGCTCGGGTGACGGAAACAAAGGCATATTGACTTTTTCATTATCATTTTCCGAATTCATTTTCAAATCATTAAGATAAATTATTTTATAAGAAAATGACTTTTTGTCAAAAATTACCGTGTAATCTTCATCGTCGGATTCGTCAAACGATATTTTAAATTCAATTTTATTGTTGTTAAGAGAACTTACCGTGGGTTCACAAGAGAGTGTTTTTTCAGATGATAACTCGTCATTAAAGACTATAGCTGGGAATTTGGTTTCAACGGATCTGAGGTCGTGAACATCTTCATCATACCGATCTTACCATACTTAGCAGTTTTTCAGTTATACACCTTACCACGCCGACGAGCTTTTTCTTCCTCGATCCTAATGTATTCTTCTATAGTAATGTTCGCGTTATCCATCCTGTAATAAACTTGGTAGGAAAGAGAACCATCAAATAACTTATACGTCGTATTCAGTGAACTGAATACGTCGTATTACACAAATACAATAAGCAAACAAACAGGAATATAAACCATTCTAAACTACAGTAATCCTAAGGGTTAGATTAATCTAATGTTAAAAACCAAAATATCAAATAATAATCAAGATTAAATTTTTCTCTCCCCGACAACGGCGCCAAAAACTTAATGTATCGTTGTGTGGTTGTAATTTATGTTTCAAGTTTTAAATTTATATTTTGCCGACTTTACAAGAAACAACACTTTAACGGGCAGTGTACCCGGTTAGATAGGAGTTTCGTGGTAAGTAGGGTGTCGATCACTAAGAGCGAGAAACAATCTTTCAATTTATTAATATTTTGGTTATCTAAACTAAGTTAATTCTATTCTATGTTAAACCTATGTTAATCCAAAATCTAACGGATAAGGGGGTTTTCAGCCTAAGAGACTGGCACGGGTTTTGTGGTGACTAAAATCAACTTAAGACAATAAAATACACGCAAGCAAATTAAGAGAAGATAAAAGAGCAGTCTAGCAAAATATAAGAAAACTGTATTAACCATTAATAATCCAATTAGAACGTTGATTTGTTTATTTAGTGCAATGATTACTTATCTCGAGGCGGCATATCATTCTTAAGACTTAGGCGGTACTTCTTCCTAGACCTAGATACGAAGAACTTTGTCACTGATGACATCAAATAACGTCTATTTTATAGCATCATTTATCCCATATAATTAACCCATTTTGTATAATTATTGCAAAGAATTGTTACTTAATCGTTTATATTTGAGAATTGCAGTAATTATGGAGTACTTGGTGAAAGTTATCTAAAAGGCACACATTCTGGAGCTTAAACGAAGATATTTTGAAGATTACTATTCTGACAACCAATACGCTGTATCCATCAAGGAAGATACGGCATATATGTGCCTGCACTCACCAAAGACCATGAAGGAAACAAGATCCAATACGCCGTATCCAGGAGAAGGCAATACGCCATATTTAAGCTATATAGGAATAAAATATTCTGGAAGATATCAAACGTAGTCCCTACTCTAAGAAACCCTCAATACGCCGTATCCAACACTTTGGATACGCAGTATCAAACCGACTCCAGACCCTATAAATAGAAAACTCAAAAACGAGTTTTAAGGGTGCTATATCATATTCTTGATACCTAAACCATAAAAGTCGATTTTCAGAGGAGAAGAAAAGTAGAAGAGGTCGAGCAACGCGATTAATTCCATATGAGACAATGTGTAATTTCTTATACTCTTGTAATCGTTCAGTTTTTGGTATCATTCGTTAACTCGGTTAGTTTACCTTGGCTAAATCATTACTTTTGTATTAATTATGACGTTTGAAGGCTAATACCTTCGGGTATTAGCCATTATTATGAAGATCTTAATGTTTGGTTTGTTTTTCTAGATTTCTTAATTTATTGTTGAATTGCTTGTTTATGTTTATCAATATACTTGTTTACGTGCTTTTGTATGCGACCTATCATTCAACTGGATCTAGTGATACGGACCAAGTAATCTAGATGCCGGGATAGCTCTCCATATAGTGATTTATACATCTAGACAAATAGGATCACAACTAACGACCTATCTTCACCATTTGATTTGTACATCTAGACAAATATGTGACCTTGGTTTCAACGAGTACGTTCTGATTAATTGGTAAAGACTTGGTTAATAGACTATTAGTGTATGAATTGCCATTAAGCAGTAAGTGGGTAAAGTCTCTATGAGCTAGGGTTTAAGAAGATCACCATTGCCTTAATCCCTAAGATAGATTATAATCAGCAAATAAGGATGCTTTATGCGGATGCGTTTAATTGTGACAAAATTCTACGTGTCTAGAAATCTTAGGAAGAAGTAACGCCTAAGTCTTAAGAATGATATGCCGCCTCGAGATAAGTAATCATTGCACTAATAAACAAACCAACGTTCTGATTGGATTAATAATGGTTAATACAGTTTTCTTATATTTGATTAAACCACTCTATTATCTTCTATAAATTTGCTTGCATGTGTTTTAGTGTCTTGAATTGGTTTTAGTCACCACCAAACCTGTGTCAGTCTCTTAGGCTGAAAACCTCCTTATCCATTAGATTTAGGATTAACATAGGTTTAGCGTAGGTTTAGCATAGATCAGACTAACTTAGATTAGAAAAACCAAAGTATTAATAAATTGAAAGTGTTCCTCGCTCTTAGTGATCGACACCCTACTTACCACGAAACTTCCACCGACCGGGTACACTGCCCGTTAAAGTGTTGTTTTTGGTTAAGTCGGCAAAATATAAATTTATAACTTGAATCATAATTTAACACCACACAACGACACATCATGTTTTTGGTGCCGTTGTCGGGGAGTGAGAATTAATCTTGATTTTTATTTGATATTTTGGTTTTTAGCATTAGATTAGATCTAACCCTTAGGATTAGTGTAGTTTAAATTTAGTTCATATTCCTGTCTGTTTGCTAATTGCGTTTATGTGAAATGGCGTATTCAGTTCACTAAATACGACGTATAAGTTATTTGATGGTTTTCTGCCCTAGTAAGTTTATTACAGGATGGACGATCCGAACATTACTATGGAGGAATACATCATGCTCGAGGAAGAAAAAGCTCGAAAACGTGGGAAAGTGTTTAACTGGGAAACTGCTAAGTATGGTAAGATCTGGTATGATGAAGACATTCTCGACCTCAGATCTGTTGAAACCGAATTTCCAGCTATTGTCTTCAATGATAATTTAACATCGAATGAAATACCTTCTTGTGAACCCACGATAAGTTCTCTTAACGATGAAATTAATTTTAGAATATCATTTGACGAATCCGACAATGAAGATTACACAGTAGTTTTTAACAAAAACTCGTTTTCTTATAAAACAATTTCTACCAATGATTTGAAAACGGATTCGGAAAACGATAACGAAAAAGTCAATAAGCCTTTATTTCCATTGCCCGAGCCTACGGTCAGTTGTATTGATGATTTAGACTTCTTTAAAGAATTTGAGAATGAATTTCCAGCCATTGTTTACAATGATGCTCTTACATCTAAATCAAATTTCTCAACTGAACCCACTTTATGCCCTCAACATATCGATGAATTTAATTTTAAAGAGGAAACATCGTTGTCCAAATATGATGAAGAGGAACAAAACATTTTGTACTTTAATGATCTATTCCCCTTCAACATAATTTAACCCGATGATCAAAAATCGGATAAAGACAATGATGAAAATGAAATCGATATGATACAATCTTCGGGGGGTAATGAAAATACAAATAAACTTCTTGAGGAAAGTCACGATAAAATCAGAAAATTTTTCATTAAGGAAAGTTTTATCATGGGATTAAATGTGAATATCGTGGCTTAGAATTATTTTGTCAGCGGGATGCTATTCAATCTTATTAAGAATTTGTATGTGCCGTTTGGCATTCCGTTCAACCCTAAACGGTATTATAAGGATGGTGATTGTGCAAGAATGTTGCTGAGGTCAAGGTACATTTTCTTTACTTTGTTAAATCCATGGAAAATTGGTCTCCAAGAATGGATACGACGTATTTGGGTAAAACCGATACGGCGTATCCACCTTTTTAACTTGTGTTGACTAAGTCAACATAATTCGCCAATACGGCGTATTACTCAAACACCGATATGGTGTATCGAGTTTGGGTATAAAAGCCCGACTGATACGCCGAATCAAGATTTTACACACACTCTCTTTTTACCCACTCAAAATTTTTAACCGTGAAAAATTCTTGGAGAATCAATCACTTCCTCTTTGTCTATACTTCTCTCCTCATCTTCACAAGGTAAGAAAGCTAAAACTCGTCCCTATTTCTGTTTTAATTTTCGAAATTGGGTTAGGGTTAGGGTTTGGTTTTATAGATTAAGGGGTTATGCCGTAGAACTTTGTGCTTAGGTTCCCCTTACCCCTTTGAATGATATATCAGGAATTGTTGTTTAGTTGTAGTGGGTCAAAATGGGTAAAAAGGGAATCCCCTTTTCGTTTTCAAATTGCAGAGCAATACGGCGTATCCACTCAAACGGATATGGCATATTGACTCACTTTAACCCAAATTTATAACCTCAATACGGAGTATTTAATAAAACGAATACGACGTATTGGTCTGATAATGATCTTGCGTTTTGATTCCCATACGCCGTATTGATTTCTATCTATACGGCGTATTGACTATACTGATCTTTATACGGCATATCCATTTAACGAATACGTCATATCCACCCTCAGAACAGAAGGTTTAAAAACTTATAATCTTTGTATTGATCTGGTTAATTTTGCAGACATGACTCTTCCACCTAGAGATCAGCGGCACAGTATCTCAAATTTAAGGGATTGCAGTATACTGATAAGTGTAGAATACACATATCCGTTTGTACCTAAAATAACCCAATTAAACCCAAAACAGACCAAAAATGGCAAAATTATGCTTGTATTTGTGTTTTGTGTGTGCAGGTACGGATATATCTAAAATCACAAGAAAACAGTCAAAAACGAGCACGAGAATCAGAAGAGTACAAAAAGAAGCCAAAGAATCAAAGCCGGAAGCAAAGCCAGAAAAGTCAAGCCCTCAGTCAAATCCAGTCAACAATGGTCAACAGAAATCAACCACTACAAGACAAAACCTTACAACAATCCAATTCCAGTCCCTCAAGTTCATAAATGTCCAAAAATGTCCCCTCACCTCTTATTGGGACCTAGATTCCTTATTGGGCCTGAAAAACCCTAAATGGGCTTTACCCGGATTCATAAGCCCAAAACCCTAACCCATTTCCTTTTCTATAAACCACAAGGACTGATCTTGCAATTTCTAAAAGTTATTTATAACTAGAAAAAGAGGAAACAAAGACAAGGACCATTTGTGTCATAAGGCCAAAGTTTAAACCGTTGTACCCCGTATTCAGTTATAAAAAAGGGCGGGTAAATCCAAACACTATTCATCGTCGTCCCAATTTACCCACAGTCAAAAAAACAAAGGGCTTATGGAAATTAAAGGGTTAGATGGTCAATTAAGGAGCTCATAAGTGCAAGGCAAGGGTCAAATCAGTCTTTCCAAGGGGATACTTAACCTATCTCAAGCTCACCTCACACGTCAGCAATGGTGAAAGCACAAAGAAGCGTGGATTTTGCACTAAAAGCTCTCACAGAACTAGCACAAACATCACATCATGGATTGCCAGCTTGGCAATCCATGTGAATCCCAAGGATGATCAAACGGCCACAAATCATTCTCAAATGATTGGGAAAATAGAAGGTGGTGATTGAGAGGAGCGGGGGAATGACCCAAGAGGCTAGAAGGATCCAAGGCAGGCTATAAATAGCCCTCACATCTCACACACACTATCTAGTTTTTCACGTAGCTTTTAGGATAGTTTTAGCTTAATTTTACTTTAAATCTTGTAATTTCCTTTTAAATATTGTAAGCAACATTTTTATTAATGAAATGCAGTGTTTTTTCTTTCTAAATCTCTTTAATTCATAATCTCTCATTTTTCTTATTTTGAATTAAGCTAAAGCTCAATAAGCCCTTTAAGCTCTAATAAGCTCTCAAGAGTCTATAAGCTCTTGATTTGAGCTTAATTAACCTTAATCATACTTTAACCCTATAAAATTAGCTTAAATTCTAAGTACCTTTGGATTTGGACTTATAAGCTTATGGAAGGGGGATCTAAAATGGAAGGATCCCCATTGACTTATACCCTAGCTTATTAATAAGCTAGGGAGCTTGTAGCTGCCATTATTGGTCCCTTTTGTTTAGCTAAAGGTTCAAGTAAGTTTCTCTTTTCATTTTTCTCTAATTTCAGTTTAAATTGCTTAGTTATAGCTTATATGCTTATCATTGCTTATTTGCTTAATCTCTTTGCTTATTAGTACTTATTTGCATTTTATCTAGCTTAATCATCATAGTTGTTTATCTGTTTTTAACTTTCTTAGTTTGAATCATAGATTTACATATATTTGTCTTAAAAACTCTTAAAAAACCAAAAATAGTAGATATTAGCTTAAATTTTAGATTGCTGCTTATTTAGTTATTAATTCATGCTTATTAGGGATGATATAAACTATGCAT